>PVKP010009668.1:21438-49538 GCA_004027715.1 Plecturocebus donacophilus
GAAAGAGAGAAAGAAAGAGGAAGAGAAAGAGGGAGAGAGAATGGGATTCTTGTTTTATTGCCCAGGCTAGAATGCAGTCTAAAAATGGGTATTAAAAACCTCTTTTATGCCAATAATTGTGCTTAACAATGGAGACAGGAAGGAATAGGGGATGAAAATAACAAATAAGCAGCCAACCAATATTTTATTTAAACCTGTGCAATGCTATGCAATTGCTGAGGAGTGATTTACTTCCAATTATGTGGTCACTTTTAAATAGGTATAATGCGATACTGAGAAAAATATATGTTTTGTGGATTTGGGGAAGAGAGTTCTGTAAATATTTGTTAAGTCTAGTTGTTCCAGGTCTGAGTTCAAGTCCTGGATATCCTTGTTAATTTTCTATCTTGTTGATCTGTCTAATATTGACAGTGTAATGATAAAGTCTACCACTATTATTGTGTGGGAGTCTAAGTCTCTTTGTAAGTCATTAAGTACTTGCCTTATGTATCTGGGTGCTCCTGTAATGGGTGCATATATATTTAGAATCATTAGCTCTTCTTGTTGCATTGATTCTTTCACCACCATGTAATGTCCCTCTTTGTTTCTTATGGTCTTTGTTGTTTTAAAGTCTGTTTTATCAGAGACGAGAATTGCAGCTTCTGGTAATGCTAGCTGGCTGTTTTGCCCATTAGTTGATGTAGATTCTTCATTATCGTGATGCTCTTTATCTTTTGGTATGTTTTTGGAATGGCTGATACTGGTTTTTCCTGTCTATATGTAGTGCTTCTTTCAGAAGCTCTTGTAAAGCAGGCCTGGTGGTGATGTAATCTCTGAGTACTTGTTTGTTTGCAAAAAATTTTATTTTTCCTTCACTCATGAAGCTTAGTTTGGCCAGATATGAAATTCTAGGCTGAAAGTTCTTTTCTTTAAGGATGTTGAATGTTGGCCTCCATTCTCTTCTGGCTTGTAGGGTTTCTGCTGAGAGATCTGCTGTGAGTCTGATGGGCTTCCCTTTGCATTTGCTTTACCTTCAGAGAGAAGGTAACCTGACCCTTCTCTCTGGCTGCCCTTAGCATTTTCTCCTTGATTTCAACCTTGGTGAATCTGATGAGTATGTGTCTTGGGGTTGCTCTTCTTGAGGAATATCTTTGCGGTGTTCTCTGTATTTCCTGGATTGAATACTGGCCTGCCTTTCTAGGTTGGGGAAGTTTTCCTGGATAATATCCTGAAGAGTATTTTCCAGCTTGGATTCATTCTCTTCATCACATTCAGGTACACCTATCAAAAGTAGATTAGGTCTTTTCACATAGTCCCATATTTCTTGGAGACTTTGTTCATTCCTTTTTATCCTTTTTTCTGTCATCTTGCCTTCTCATTTTATTTCATTGAGTTGATCTTCGACCTCTGATATCCTTTCTTCTGCTTGGTCAATTCAGCTGTTGAAACTTGTGCATGCTTCATGAAGTTCTTGTGTTGTGTTTTTCAGCTTCATCAATTCACTTATATTCTTCTGTAAGTTGTCCATTCTCATTAGCATTTTGTTAAGTCTTCTTTCACGGTTCTTAGTTTCTTTGCATTGGGTTAGAACATGTTCTTTTAGATCACAGAATTTTCTTATACCACCTTCTGAAGCCTGATTCTGTGTTTTTCACACTCGTCCTCTGTCAGGCCTTGTTCTCTTGCTGATGAGGAGCTGCAATCGCCTGTAGGAGAGGCATTCTGATTTCGGGTGTTCTCAGCCTTTTTGCACTAGTTTCTTCCCATTTTTGTGGATTTATCCACCTGTCGTCTTTGTAATTGCTAACTTTCAGATTGGGTCTCTGAGTGGATGTCCAGCTTGTTGGTGATCAAGTTTTTTCTGTTTCTTAGTTTTTTTTTGGCAGACGTTTCTTCCCCACAGAGCTGGGCCTTCCCGGGTTCAGCTGTGCTTGCTCTTAGTCCTCAGCGCTTCCAGTTGCTATTCTTCTTGTGGGGATGGGACCAGCAGAGCCTGACTAAAAGGGCATCCAGTCGCGTATACTCCACACCAAGAAGCGCTGCAGTGGGGCATCGGCAAAACAGCTTCTCTGGCCAAAAGAGTTGTGCTGGTGACCCGTGTGCCTCCTTTGCCAGGTATCTCCCAGTTTGTGGGTATCAGAAATTTGTCTACAATTGCTGCATCCACTCGCTCTCTGTGCTTTCACTGGGCGCTACAATCCTGAGCTGCTGCTACGTGGCCATCTTGGATCTCTCTCCACCCAGTGATGAAGTTTTTTCTGTTTCTTAGTTTTCCTTTGGCGGATGCCTATTCCCCACAGAGCCAGACCTTCCCGGGTTCGCTGTGCTTGCTGTGAAACTCTCAGTCCTCAGCACTTCCAATTGCTGTTTTCCTTGTGGGGATGGGACCAGCCAAACCCGTCCCATCCGAATACTCCACACCGAGAAGGGCTGCACTGGGGCACCGGCAAAACAGCTGCACTGGCCAAAAGAGTCATGCTGGCGACCTGTGTGGCTCCTCTGCCGGGAATCTCCCGGTCTGTGGGCAACAAAAATTCGTCGGAGAGTGCGGCATCCACTCGTTCTCTGTGCTTTCACTGGGAGCTACATTCCTGAGCTGTTGCTAATCGGCCATCTTGGATCTCTCCCTTGTCTCCTGATTTTTTAAGGATTGCCATTCTAACTGGTGTGAGATGGTATCTAAATGTAGTTTTGATTTGCATTTCTCTAATTATCAGTGATGATGAGCTTTTTTCATATGTTTTTTGGCTGCATAAATGTCTTGTTTTGAGAAGTGTTCATATCCTTTGTCCACTTTTTGATGGAGTTGTTTTTTTCTTGTAAATTTGTTTAAGTTCTTTGTAGATTCTGGATATTAGCCCTTTGTCAGATTGGTAGACTGCAAAAATTTTCTCCCATTCTGTTGGTTGCTGATTCACTCTAATGATAGTTCCTTTTGCCATGCAAAAACACTTTAGTTTAATTAGATCCCATTTGTCAATTTTGGCTTTTGTTGTCATTGCTTTTGGTGTTTTAGTCATGAAGTCCTTACCTATGCCTATGACCTGAATGGTATTACCTAGGTTTTCTTTGAAGGTTTTTATGACATTAGGTCTTATGTTTAAAGCTTTAATCCACCTTGAGTTAATTTTTGTATAAGGTGTAAGAAAGGGATCCAGTTTCAGCTTTCTGCATATGGCTAGCCAGTTTTCCCAACACCATTTATTAAATAGGAAATCCTTTCACAGTTGCTTTTGTCAGGTTTGTCAAAGATAAGATGCTTGTAGATGTGTGATGTTATTTATGAGGCCTCTGTTCTGTTCCATTGGTCTATATCTCTGTTTTGCTACCAGTACCATCGTGTTTTGATTACTGTAGCCTTGTAGTATAGTTTGAAGTCAGGTAGCCTGATGCCTCCAGCTTTGTTCTTTTTGCTTAGGATTCTTTTGGCTATGCACACTCTTTTTTGGTTGCATATTAAGTTTAAGGTGGTTTTTTCCAGTTCTGTGAATAAAGTCAATGGTAGCTTCTTGGGGATTAGCATTGAATCTCTAAATTACTTTGGGCAGTATGGCCATTTTCATGATATTAATTCTTCCTGACCATGAGCATTGAATGTTTTTCCATCTGTTTGTGTCCTCTTATTTCCTTGATGAGTGGTTTGTAGCTCTCCTTGAAGAGGTCCTTCGTATCCCTTGTAATTTGAATTCCTGTGTATTTTATTTTCTTTGTAGCAATTGTGAATGGGAGTTCACTCATCATTTGGCTGTTTGTCTGTTATTGGTGTATAGGAATTCTTGTGGTTATTGCACATGGATTTCGTATCCTGAGACTTTGCCAAAGTTGCTTATCAGCTTAAGAAGATTTTGGGCTGAGATAATGGGGACTTCTAAATATACAATCATCTTCTGCAAATAGAGACAATTTGATTTGACTTCCTCCTTTCCTAACTGAATACTCTTTATTTCTTTTTCTGGTCGATTGCCCTGGCCAGAACTTCCAATACTATGTTGACTAGGAGTGGTGAGAGAGGGCGTCCTTGTCTTGTGCCAATTCTCAAAGGGAATGCTTCCAGTTGTTGCCCATGCAGTATGATATTGGCTGTGGGCTTGTCATAAATAGCTCTTATTATTTTGATATCCATTCCATCAATACCTAGTTTATTAAGAGCTTTTTTTTTTTTTTTTTTTTTTTTTTTTTTTTTTTTTTTTTTTTTTTTTTTTTTTTTTTTTTTTTTTTTTTTTTTTTTTTTTTTTTTTTTTTTTTTTTTTTTTTTTTTTAGCATAAAGAACTGTTGAATGTTGTCGAAGGCCTTCTCAGCATCTGTTGAGATAATCATGCGTTTTTTTTTGTCTTTAGTTCTGTATATGTGATGGATTATGTTTATAGATTTGCGTATGTTGAACCAGCCTTGCATCCCAGGGATGAAGCCAACTTGATTGTGATGGATAACCTTTTTGACATGCTGTTGGATTTGGTTTGCCAGTATTTTATGAGGATTTTTGCATCAATGTTCATCATGGATATTGGCCTGACATTTTCTTAGTCGTGTCTTTGCCAGATTTTGATATCAGGATGATGTTGATCTCATAAAGTGAGTTAGAGAGGATTACCTCTTTTTGTATAGTTTGGAATAGTTTCAGAAGGAATAGTATCAGCTTCTCTTTGTACTTCTGATAGATTTTGCTGTGAACCCATCTGGTCCTGAAATTTTTTTGGTTGGTGAGCTATTAATTGTTGCCTCAATTTCAGACCTTGTTATTGTTCTATTGAGTGATTCAACTTCTTCCCAGTTTAGTCTTGGGAAGGTGTAAATGTCCAGGAATTTTAGTTTCTTCTAGATTTACTGGTTTATTTGCATAGAGGTGTTTGTAGTAATCTCTGATGGTAGTTTGTATTTCTGTGGGATTGGTGGTGATATCCCCTTTATCGTTTGTAACTGTGTCTATTTGATTCTTGTCTATTTTCTTCTTTATCAGTCAGGCTAGTGGTTGATCTATTTTGTTGATATTTTCAAAAAAGCAGTTCCTGGATTTATTCATTTTTTGAAGGGTTTTTTGCGTGTCTATCTCCTTCAGTTCTGCTCTGATCTTAGTTATCTCTTGTCTTCTGCTAGCTTTTTAATTAGTTTGATCTTGCTCCTGTAGTTATTTTAATGATGACAATAGGGTGTCAATTTTAGAACTTTTATAATTTCTCTTGTGGGTATTTGTGCTATAAATTTTCCACTGCGGACTGCTTTAAATGTGTCCCAGAGATTCTGGTACATTGTGTCTTCATTTCCAATTGGTATCGAAGAACATTTTTATTTCTGCCTTCATTTCACTAGTTATACAGCAGTCATTCAGGAGCAGGTGTTCAGTTTCCAACTCAAAATGGTTGTTTGGATTTGAGTGAGTGTCTTAATCCTGAGTTCTAATTTGATTGCACTATGGTCTGAGAGACTGTTGGTTATCATTTCCATTCTTTTGCATTTGCTGAGGAGCATTTTACTTCCAATTATGTGGTCAATTTTAGAATAAATGTGATGTGGTGCTGAGAAGAATGTATATTCTGTGGATTTGGGTGGAGAGTTCTGTTGATGTCTATTAGGTCCACTTAGTCCAGATGAGTTCAAGTCCTGGATATCCTTGTTAATTTTCTTTAGTATTGATCTAATATAGATAGTGGGGTATTAAGAAGTCTCCCACTATTATTGTGTGGGAGTCTAAGTCTCTTTATGTCATCAAGAACTTGCTTTATGTATCTGAGTGCTCCTGTATTGGGTGCATCTATATTTAGGATCATTAGCTCTTCTTGCTGCATTGATCTCTTTACCATTATGCAAAGCCCTTTTTTTTTTTGTCTCTCTTGATCTTTGTAGGTTTAAAGTCTGTTTTGTCAGAGACTAGGATTGCCACTCTTGCTTTTTGCTCTCCATTTGCTTGATAAATCTTCCTCCATCCCTTTATTTTGAGCCTATGTGTGTCTTTGCATGTGAGTTGGGTCTCCTGAATACAGCACATTGATGGGTCTTGATTCTTTATCCAATTTGCCAGTCTGTGTCTTTCGATTGGGGCATTTAGCCCATATACATTGAAGGTTAATGTTGTTATGTGAGAATTTGATCTGCCATTTTGATACTAGCTGGTTGTTTTGCCCATTAGTTGATGCAGGTTCTTCATAGTGTCAATGGTCTTTACATTTGGTATGTTTTTGAACTGCTACTGGTTGTTCTTTTTCATGTTTAGTGCTACTTTCAGGAGCTCTTTTAAGTTAGGCCTCATGGTGACAAAATCTCTCAGCAGTTGCTTGTCTGCAAAGGATTTTATTTCTCCTTTGCTTATGAAGCTTAGTTTGGCTGAATATGAAATTCTGTGTTGAAAATTATTTTAAGGATGTTGAATAATAGCCTGGGTTTCTGCTGAGAAATCCACTGTGGGTCTGATTGGCTTCTCTTTGTGGGTAACCTGACCTTTCTCTCTGGCTGCCCTTAGCATTTTTTCCTTCATTTCAACCCTGTGAATCTGACGATTATATGTCTTGGGGTTGCTTTTCTTGAGGAATATCTTTGTGGTGTTCTTTGTATTTCCTAAATTTGAATGTTGGTCTGCCTTGCTAGGGTGGGCATGTTCTAGATAATATTCTGAAGAGTGTTTTCAAATTTGGTTTCATTCTCCCCATCACTTTTAGGCACACCAATCAAATGTAGATGAGGTCTTTTCACATAATCCTGTATTTCTTGGAGACTTTGTTTCTCTCCGTTCACTCTTTTTTCTCTAATCTTGCCTTCTTGTTTTATTTCATTGAGTTGTTCTTCACTCTCTGATATCCTTTTTTCTGATTGTTCGATTTGGCTATTGAATGTTGTATAGGCTTCACAAAGTTCTCATGCTATGTTTTTCAGCTCCATCAAGTCATTTATGTTCTTCTTTATGCAAAGTATTTTAGTTAGCATTTTGTCTAACCTTTTTTCAAGGTTCTTAGCTTCTTTGCTTTGGGTTAGAACATGCTCCTTTGGTTCAGAGAAGTTTGTTATGGTCCACCTTCTGAAGCCTGCTTCTGTCAGTTTGTCGAACTCATTCTCCATCCATTTTATTCCTTTGCTGGTGAGGAGTTGTGATCCCTTGGAGGAGAAGAGGCATTCTGGTTTTTGGAGGTTTCATCCTTTTTGCTTTGGTTTCTTCCCATCTTAATGGATTTATCTACCTTTAGTCTTTGAAGTTGGTGACCTCTGGCTGGGTTCTCTGAGTGGACATCCTTTCTGTTGATGTTTAAACTATTTCTTTTAGTTTTCCTTCTAACAGTCAGTTTGCTGGAGGTCCACTCCAGACCCTACTTGCCTGGGAATCACCCATGGGGGCTGCAGAACAGCAAAGATTGCTGCCTGTTCCTTCCTCTGATAGCTTCCTCCCAGAGTAATACCCACCAGGTGCCAGCCAAACTGTCCTGAATGAGGTGTCTCCCAGTCAGGACACACAGGGAGCCACTTGAGGAGGCAGTCTTTCCCTTATTGGAGCTTGAACGCTGTTCTGGGAGATACATTGCTCCCTTCAGAGCTACCAGGCAGGGATAATGAAGTCAGCTGATGCTGAACCCACAATTTTCCCTATTCCCAGGTGCTCTGTCCCAGGAAGTTGGTGGCTTTACTTATAAGTCCCTGACAGGCTGCTGCCTTTTTTCGGAGATACACTGCCCAGCAATAAGGGAGACTAGTGACAGTCTGCCTGCAGAGACCCTGCTGAGCTGCCATGGTCTCTGCTGAGTTGCTATGTAAACTTCTCAGTAACTTTTTTACACAGGGTGAGGTTAAAACCACCTATGTGAGCCTCAGCAATGGCGGATGCCCCCCAACCCCCAACTGAGCTGGAATGTCTCAGGTCAAGCTCAGACTGCAGTGCTGGCTGCAAGAATTCAAGCCAGTGGATATCAGCTTGCTGGTCTTCATGAGGGTGGGACCCACCAAGCCATTGCAGGTCCCACTGTGGCTCAGCTTCAGCTCTTTTCAGGGGAATGAGAGGTTCTGTCTTGCTGGTATTCCATGTGCCACTGGGGTATGATAAAAAAAACTGCTGTAGCTAAAATGGCCAGAGTTTTGTTCTGGAATCCTGGGACACTGGTGATGTAGGCACCGGAGGGAATCTCCTGATCTGGGGGTTGTGAATGCCATGAGAAAAGCACAGTATCTGAGCCAGAGTGCTGGAATGTCCGGAAGGTTCCTGATGACTTCCCTTGGCTAGGGGAGGGAGTTCTCCAGCCCCTTGTGTTTCCCAGGTGAGGCAACGCCCCACCTGCTTTGGCTTGCCCTCCTTGGGCTGCACCCACTGTCTAACCAGTCCCAATGAGATGAACCTGGTACTTTGGTTGGAAATGTGGAAATCCCTCACTTTCTGCATCACTCACTGGGAAATATGCACGAGAGCTGTTTCTATGTGGCCATCTTGGCAGATGCCCTATCAATTCATTTTTAACTATTACATCATTATGTTTAAGAATTTTCTTTGTAAACCAATATGATCTTTAAACTGGCCAAGTTTTTTTTTCTTTTTTTGATTTATTGCATTTTAGGTTTTGGGGTACATGTGAAGAACATGTAAGATTGTTGCATAGGTACAAACATGGCAGTGTTATTTGCTGCCTTCCTCCCCATCACCTATATCTGACATTTTCCCCATGCTATCTCTCCCCAACTCCCCACCCCCTGCTGTCCCTCCCCTATTTCCCCCCTACAGAACCGTGTGTGATGCTCCACTCCCTGTGTCCATGTGTGCCCATTGTTGAACATCCGCCTATGAGTGAGAACATGCGGTGTTTGATTTTCTGTTCTTGTGTCAGTTTGCTGAGAATGATGGTTTCCAGGTTCATCCATGTCCCTAAAAAGGAAACGAACTCATCCTTTTTTTTATGGCTGCATAGTATTCCATAGCGTATATGTGCCACATTTTCTTGTCCAGTCTATCATCGATGGGTATTTGGTTTGGTTTCAAGTCTTTGCTATTGAAAACAGTGCTGCAATGAACATTGTGTCCATGTGTTCTTATAGAATGATTTATCATCCTTTGGATATATACCCAGTAATGTGATTGCTGGGTCAAATGGCATTTCTATTTCTAGGTCCTTGAGGAATCACCACACTGTCTTCCACAATGGTTGAACTAATTTACATTCAAAACAACACTGTAAAAGTGTTCCTATTTCTTTACATCCTCTCCAGCATCTGTTGTCTCCAGATTGTTTAATGATCACCATTTTAACTGGCGTGAGATGGTATCTCAATGCAGTTTTGATTTGCATTTCTCTAACGACCAGTGTGATGAGCATTTTTTCATATGTTTCTGGTCTCATATATGTCTTCTTTTGTAAGGTGTCTGTTCATATCCTTCGCCCACTTTTACATGGGCTTGTTTGTTTTTATCTTGTAAATCTGTTTTAGTTCTTTGTAGATTCTGGATATCAATCCTTTGTCAGATGGGTTGATTGCAAAAATTTTTTCCCATTCTGTTGGTTGCCGATTCACTCTAATGACTGTTTCTTTTGCTATGGAGAAGCTGTGGAGTTTGTTTAGGTCCCATTTGTCTATTTTGGCTTTTGTTGCCAATGCTTTTGGTGTTTTGGTCATGAAGTCCTTGCCTACGCCTATGTCCTGAATGGTTTTGCCTAGATTTTCTTCTAGGGTTTTTATGGTGTTAGGTCTTATGTTTAAGTCTTTAATCCATCTGGAGTTAATTTTAGTGTAAGGTGTCAGGAAGGGGTCCAGTTTCTGCTTTCTGCACATGGCTAGCCAGTTTTCCCAACATCATTTATTAAACAGGGACTCCATTCCCCATTGCTTGTTTTTGTTAGGTTTGTCAAAGATCAGATGGTTGTAGATGTGTGGTGTTGTCTCCAAGGACTTTGTTCTGTTCCATTGGTCTATATCTCTGTTTTGGTACCAGTACTATGCTGGTTTGATTACTGTAGCCTTGTAGTATAGTTTGAAATCAGGTAGCCTGATGCCTCCCGCTTTGTTCTTTTTGCTTAGAATTGACTTGGCTATGTGGGCTCTCTTTTGGTTCCATATGAAGTTTAAAGTGGTTTTTTCCAGTTCTGTGAAGGTCATTGGTAGGTTATTGGGGATAGTGTTGAATATGTAAATTAGTTTGGGCAGTATGGCCATTGTCAGGACATTAATTCTTCCTGACCATGAACATGGAATGTTTCTCCATCTGTTTGTGTCCTCTCTTATTTTGTTGAACAGTGGTTTGTAGTTCTCCTTGAAGAGGTCCTTTACGTTGTTAGTTGTATTCCTAGGTATTTTATTCTCTTTATAGCAATTGTAAATTGCAGTTCGTTCTTGATTTGGCTCTCTTTAAGTCTGTTTTTATTGTATAGCAATGCTTGTGGTTTTTGCACATTGATTTTATATCCTGAGACTTTGCTGAAGTTGCTTATCAGTTTCAGGAGATTTTGGGCTGAGACGATGGGGTCTTCTTGATATACAATAATGTCATCTACAAATAGAGACAATTTGACTTCCTCGTTTCCTATTTGAATACCCTTTATTTCTTTTTCTTGCTTGATTGCTCTGGCTAGAACTTCCAATACTATATTGAATAGGAGTGGTGAGAGAATTTGAGATACGTTCCATCAATACCTAGTTTATTGAGGGTTTTTAGCATAAAGGGGTGTTGAATTTTGTCAAAGGCCTTTTGTCAAAGGTCTGCATCAATTGAGATAATCATGCAGTTTTTGTGTTTGGTTCTGTTTATGTTGTGAATTATGTTTATAGACTTCTGTATGTTGAACCAACCTTGCATCCCCAGGATGAAGCCTACTTGGTCATGGTGGATAAGCATTTTGATGTGCTGTTGCAATCGCTTTGCCAGTATTTTATTGAAGATTTTTGCATCTATGTTCATCATGGTTAATGGCCTGAAGTTTTCTTTTCTTGCTGAGTCTCTGCCAGGTTTTGGTATCAGGATGATATTGGTCTCATACAATGATTTGGGAAGGATTCCCTCCTTTTGGATTGTTTGGCATAGTTTTAGAGGAATGGTACCAGCTCCTCTTTGTATGTCTGGTAGAATTCCGTTGTGAACCCATCTGGACTTGGGTTTTTTTGGGTGGTAGGCTATTAATTGCTGCCTCAAATTCAGACCTTGTTACTGGTCTATTCAGGGTTTCGACTTCTTCCTGTTTAGGCTTGAGAGAATGCAAGTGTCCAGGAATGTATTCATTTCTTCCAGGTTTACTAGTTTATGTTAGTTTATGTTAGTTTAGAGTTGTTTGTAATAATCTCTGATGATGGTTTATATTTCTGTGGAATCTGTGGTGATATTCCCTTTATTGTTTTTCATTGCATGTATTTGATTATTCTCTCTTTTCTATTAATCTGGCTAATGTTCTATTTTGTTGATCTTTTGGAAAAACCAGTGCCTGGATTCTTTGATTTTTTGAAGGTTTTTTTGGGTCTCTATCTCCTTCAGTTCTGCTCCGATCTTAGTTATTTCTTATCTTCTACTAGCTTTTGAGTCTTTTTGATCTTGCTCCTCTAGCGCTTTCAATTTTGATGATAGGGTGTCGATTTTAGATCTTTCCTTGCTTCTCATGTGGGCATTTATTGCTATATATTTTCCTCTAGACACTGTTTTAAATGTGTCCCAGATATTCTGGTATGTTGTGTCTTTGTTTTCGTTGGTTTTGAAGAACATCTTTATTTCTGCCTTCATTTAGTTGTTTATTCAGTCAATATTCAAGAGCCAGTTGTTCAGTTTCCATGTAGCTGTGCAGTTCTGAGATAGTTTCTGAATTCTGAGTTCTAACTTGATTGCCCTGTGGTCTGAGAGACTGTTTATTATGATTTCCATTCTTTTGCATTTGCTGAGGAGTGATTTACTTCCAATTACGTGGTTAATTTTAGAGTAGGTGTGATGTGGTCCTGAGAATAATGTATATTCTGTCGATTTGGGATGGAGAGTTCTGTAAATGTCTACTAGGTTTGCTTGGTGCAGGTCTCAGTTCAAGTCCTAGATATGCTTGTTAATTTTCTTTTTCGTTGATCTAATATTGACAGTGGGGTGTTAAAGTCTCCCACTATTATTGTGTGGGAGTCTAAGTCTCTTTGTAAGTCATTAGGAACTTGCTTTATGTATCTGGGTGTTCCTGTATTGGGTGTGTCTATAGGATCATTAGCTCTTCTTGTTGCATTGATCCTTTTACCATTATGTAATGTCCTTCTTTGTCTCTTTTGATCTTTGTTGGTTTAAAGTATATTTTACCAGAGACTAGAATTGGAACTCCTGCTTTTTTTGATCTCCATTTGCTTGGTAAATCTTCCTGCATCCCTTTATTTTGAGCCTTTCTGTATCCTTTCATGTGAGACGAGTTTCCTGAATACAACACTCCGATGGGTTTTGGCTTTTTATCCAATTTGCCAGTCTGTGTCTTTTGACTCGGGCATTTTGCCTATTTCCATTTAGGGTTAATATTGTTATGTGTGAATTTGATCCTGCCATCTTGATGCTAGCTGGCTGTTTTGCCTGTTAATTGTTGCAATTTCTTCATTGTGTTGACACTCTTTATCATTTGGTATGTTTTTGGAGTGGCTGGTACTGGTTGTTTCTTTTTAGTACCTCTTTCAGGAGCTCTTGTAAAGCAGGCCTAGTGGTGATGAAATCTCTGAATACTTGCCTGTTCATAAAGGATTTTATTTTTTCTTCACTTATGAAACATAGTTTGGCTGGATATGAAATTCTGGGTTGAAAGTTCTTTTCTTTAAGGATGTTGAATATTGGCCCCTACACTCTTCTGGCTTGTAGGGTTTCTGCTGAGAGATCTGCTGTGAGTCTGATATGCTTCCCTTTGTGGACAACCCAACCTTTCTCTCTGGCTGCCCTTAGCATTTTATCCTTCATTTCTACCCTGGTGAATCTGACGATTATGTGCCTTGGGGTTGCTCTTCTTGAGTAATATCTTTGTGGTGTTCTCTGTATTTCCTGGGCTTGAATATTAGCCTGCCTTGCTAGGTTGGGGAAGTTTTCCTGGATAATGTCCTGAAGAGTATTTTCCAGCTTGGATTCATTCTCTTCGTCACATTCAGGTACATCTATCAAATGTAGATTACATCTTTTGACATAGTCCCATATTTCTTGGAGGGTTTGCTCATTTCTTTTTACCCTTTTTACTCTAATCCTGCCTTCTCGTTTTATTTCATTGAGTTGACCTTCAACCTGATATCCTTTCTTCTGCTTGGTCAATACAGCTGTTGAAACTTGTGCATGCTTCGTGAAGTTCTCATGTTGTGTTTTTCGGCTCCATCAATTCACTTGTATTCCTCTCTAAGTTCTTTATTTTTGTTAGCATTTCATCAAACCTTTTTTCAAAGTTCTTAGTTTCTTTGCATTGGGTTAGAACATGTTCTTTTAGATCACAGAATTTTCTTGTTACCCATCTTCTGAAACCTGTTTCTGCCAATTCATCAGACTCATTCTCCATCCAGCCTTGTTCCCTTGCTCTTCAGGAGTTGTGATCCCTTGAAGGAGGAGAGGCGTTCTGGTTTTGGGTGTTTTCATCATTTTTGCACTGGTTTCTTCCCATGTTTGTAGATTTATCTACCTGTCATGTTTGTAGTTGCTGACTTTCAGATGGGGTCTCTGAGTGACATCCAGTTTGTTGATGATGAAGTTTTTTCTGTTTCTTACTTTTCCTTCTAATGGTCAGGCCCAACTGCTGTAGTACTGCTGAGGTCCACTCCAGGCCCTGCTTGCCTGGGCATTACCTGCGGCAGCTGCAGAACAGTAACAGTTGCAGCCAGTTTCTTCTTCTGCTATCTTTTTCCCAGAAGAATACCCACCAGATGTCAGTCTGAGCTCTCCTTTATGAGGTGACTCTTTGGATATATATGGGTCAGGGAGCTGCTTGAGGAGACAGTCTGTCCTTTATAGGAGCTCAAGTGCTGAGTTGTGAGCTCTGTCATTCCAACCAGAGCTGCTAGGCAGGTACATTTAAGTCTGCTTCAGCAGAACTCACAAGCGCCTTTCCTCCCCCCCCCCAGGTGCTCTGTCCTGGGGAGTTAGGGCTTTATTTATAAGTTTCTGTTGTGCTGCTGCCTTTTTTCAGGGCTGCCCTGCCCAGCAAGGAGGCAGCCTAGTCACTGTCTGCCTGCAGAGGCTTTGCTGAGCTACTGTGGGCTCCACCCAGATGCCGTGTGAACTTCCCTGTAGTCCTTTTTATAGGGTTATAGTTAGAACTCCCTTGGCAATGTCGGCCCACCTGTGTAATGGTGGAGTCTCTTGGTAATGGCGGGCTGCCTCCGCAATGGCTGTCTTGGCAGTGGCAGACTGCCTCGGTAATGGTGGATGCCCCCCCCAAACAGAGCTGGACCATACCAGTTTCAGCTGTGCTTGCTGTGAAACTCTCAATCCAGAGCATTTCAGATTGCTTTTTGTGGGGGGTGGGACCAGCTGAGCCTTATCACCTGGTTCCCTGCTCAGACCCTTTTTCTTCCTCAGTTAAATGGGCAGCTCTGTCTCCCAGGCATCCCAGTCACCAGTTGAATCAACACCTGGATTTCTTGTGTGTTGACCCACTGTGCTGGCTGAAACAGCTGCTGGAGACTCGTGGTGCTTTTTCGCCCGGGAATCTCCTGGCCTGGTTCTTTGTTTCATTCCTTTTTTTCAGTTTAATTGGCCACTCTATCTCCCAGGCGTTTCAGTTGCCTGTTGAAAAGGCCTCCGGATCTGTGTGATTTCCCAAGCAGTGACCCCCTGCACTGGCTGAATCAGCCATGCTGGAGATTTGTGTCGCTTTTTCACCCAGGAATCTCCTGGCCTGGCTCTGTTGTTTCAGTCCCCTTTTTATCAGCTGAATGGGCGACTCTGTCTACCAGGCATTCCAGTCACCTATTAAAAAGGCGCTGGGATCCATGAGATTTCCCATGCCACGACCCACTGCACCAGCTAAATAGCCACACGGAGATTCGTGGCACTTTTGTGCCTGGGAATCTCCTGGCCTGGCTCTCGGTTTCAGTCCCCTTTTTATCAGTTGAATGGGTGACTCTGTCTCCTAGGAGCTCCAATCACCAGCTAAAATGGCACCCGGACCCATGTATTTTGTGCAGAGACGTGCCGCGCAGGCCAAAACAGCCGCACTGGTGACCCATGGGGCTCTTCCGCCTGGGAATCTCCTGGTCTGTGGGCAATAAAAATCTGTCTGGAAATGTGGCATCCACACCCTCCATGCTTTCGCTGGGAGCTGCCATCCTGGGCTGCTCCTAATCAGCCATCTTGAATCCTCCCCTAAACTGACCAAGTTTATGGTACTTGTTGTAACTACTTTGTTATTTCGTGATTTTTTTCTTTGCTTCCCTGTTGCCTTTAACAGGGTTCATTTTATTACACATTGCTTCTTTCCTATTTATATAAATTTAACCTGATTTTTGCTTAATACACAATTTTTTGTATTGCTTTATCACCACAGGTGGACACATCTGGCTTCATACTGCCTTCTGGCAACTGCAGGATGTTTAAACTGATTTGAACCTATTTCCTTTTAAAATGGTAAAATTTTGTGGATCAAGTATTAGGTACTTAAAATCAGACATTCCTTCTTCACCTCTGAAAGTTTACCATCTCTTACGTTATTAATCACTAGGAACAGGGTTTTGATTTAAAGCAAAACCCTCTCTCATTCTCCCACACTCAGGAATTAGTGAAAGAGCAATGAACTGCTGATTAGTTATCCTTCTAGACTTTATTTGCATTTCATTGGAAAGTTTAAAGTGCATAGGCTAAATACCTTTCTGGATTCAGGATCCAAATCCTTCAAATTTCACAAGTTGTCCAATCACTAAAAAATTAAGCACCAAATGCTGGGAACCTCAACCATCTTCTTATCCCAACATGCTAAGCTATTTCACACATTTTTTAACAGGAACATCAACTCTGAAACTGAGGAGGTACTATCAGAATCAGTGGGTCAGGAAGCTTCCCATTGCCTGTCGAGAATTTCTAAAGTCTTCAAATTCATTTATTCCTGAGTTTTTCTCTAACAACATTTCCAACATAAATTACTATTTTAGTTTTCAGAATCAGTATTATCTGAAGGTTTGAAAAATTTGCCAATTTACTTAAAAACCCTCATTGCAAAGTGAATTTTTGTAAATGTACTTGATTTGTCCACAGACTATCATCAAATCAATAAAATTCAACAGGTGAAAAACCTCAGGTGTGCAAAATTAATGGTTCAGTGAGTAGACATAATTACATGATTGTTAACAATGTGTACTGTCATCCAAAAATGAACTGCATTTATTGCTACTTTGTTCACTAGCATAAAAATGCAAATGACATAGAAATTATTTTATATGCTTTGATAATGCCATGTGTGAACATTTTAATGAATATATTTGTAAACCAAAATTGTAAGACAATTATATATTCCTAGAATATTACCAACTTAAGATCATAAACCCTTCATGTCTGCTTATTGAAACTAAAGGGTTGATTACATGTGAATCTCACTTTTATGGAAACATCACACTTGATTACAATTTTCTGCATTGCAATGGTTGCTGTATATTGAAAGCAGATTGGGAAGTTGAGAAACCAAATGTAGTATCCCTCTTAAAAAGAGGAGTTGTTAACAAGTAGGAACTAAACTGCCAAAGGTTATTTTTCATAATGACTAGAGTCAGTCATTACATACACAAATTATTTTAATAACGGTTAAGAAAACATGACTTGGATGCCATATTACAAATACTAAACAATTCAGTAACCTCATTAAAAAACTGCTTGTATGTAGTGTGGTATTAAGTAACAATGGCTTCATCCTACCAAATATAAAAACCACTTTTAATGTGAATCTCTTTCCAAGACACTACATCATAAAAGTTTAAGGGAAAAAATACAACACTTTAAAGCTTCATTTATCGAAATTTCCATTTCTAATTACATTTTTTTTTTTTGAGACAGAGTCTCACTCTGTCCCCTAAGGTTGGAGTGCAGTGTGGTGATCTTGGTTTACTACAACCTCCGCCTCCTGGGTTCAAGCGATTCTCCTGCCTCAGTCTCCTGGGTAGCTGGGACTACAGGCATGGACCACCACACCCAGCTAATTATTTGTATTTTTAGTAGAGATAGGGTTTCACTACTTTGCCCAGGCTGGTCTCAGACTCCTGAGCTCAGGCAGTCCACCCACCTCAGCCTCCCAAAGTGCTAGAAATACAGGCGTGAGCCACCGTGCTAGACCTCTAATTACATTTTAATGTCTACATTCTGGGTAGATTAGCATTTGAGAATTAAGTCCCCAGAAGCGAAAAATTTAGCAAACTCTAAAAAAGGAAGATGCACAAGGCATGTACATAACCAGAGAGTAGCAAAGAATCAAAGGTGTCTAACAAATTATTTTGAATTTCTGACCCTTGTTATTCTGTCAAAATTTGATATTTGGATTAAAAATGAGGGATGTCATTTACTTAATAGGCAATACTCACAAAATTGACCTCCTTGGGTTCAGAATAAATATTCCAAGACTTATTCTTGGTTCAAAATAAGTATTCTATTATTTCGTATTAATAGAATACAAAAAATCTATTCCAGAATGCTATTAAATTACACAAATAATATGGCTTATCAACTACGAATTTAAAGCTAAAAAACCCTTAACAGGCAGAATAAGTATTAAAAAGGAAACAAAAGTAATAAAATTATCCAAGTGACGGGACTGTCAGTGAAACTATTTTTAAAAAGTCATGAACAAAAGTATCTAAAGGATAATCTAAAATAAAAAATACTTGAGAAAAATACAGTGATTATTTAAAAGTCTAGAAACAGATAAGAGGATAAATAAAACAAGATAAAGGAAAGACTAAGATCATTTTCATTTACAGTTTACATGGTATAATGCAATTATTTAAAACATGATGATTTCACCAATCTCTTTACAAGCTAGGTAATTTTTAGGTGTCACTGACATTTCCCTAATAATCTTGTGATTTAGGGCATGACAGTAAATTAGAGATTCCAAAGAGCATACTAATAATTTTCTGTTGTGGTTGTGGATTTTTCCTTGCCTGACAGACTGAAGCAAATGTATGTTATCTGAATTAGCTTTGTTTCTCTCACTTGAGAGCTCATTTAGTAATGTTTTACAGCAAACTTGCTTTTTCTTTTGGAAGTATCCTTAGGGATAAGGAAGATGACTCATTACCCACTTATACTGATCACTTCCAGAGACGTTTAAGTTTTCTTCTTTTCTTTTCTTCTAAATAGTTTTTTAATGTTCTTAAAATTCCAGGTGTCCTTTTATTGTTTAGAGTAATTACCTTAGAATTTAGAAAAAAAAAAAATTTGTAATGACATCTGGCAGCATCATAAACCCAAAGCTGTTTTGTTAGAAAACATTATTCAAAAGAACAATGGCTGGGTGCAGTGGCTCATGCCTATTATCCCAGCACTTTGGGAGGTGGAGGTGGGTTCAGGAGTTCAAAACCAGCCTGGCCAACATGATGAAACCTCGGCTACCAAAAATACAAAAATTAGCTGGGTGTGGTGGTGGGCGCCCGTAATCCTAGCTACTTGGGAGGCTGAGGCAGGAGAATAGCTTGAGGCTTGAGCTCAGGAGGCAGAGGTTGCAGTAAGCAGAGGTCGTGCCCTCCAGCCTGGGTGACAGAGACTCTGAATAAAAAAAAACCAAAAAACCCCAAAACAAAACAAAGATTATTGTTTTCATGCATTTTAGAGATGTGATAGTTAAACAGCTTAAGTTTCTTTTTGCTTGTTTTGGTTAAAAGCCTTGGTCTTCGATCTGCATTAAATTTTTGTTACTTTTTATCAAAAGAAATTATGTGCTTCTTAAAATTATTTTATAATCTTTAGATTAAATGAAATGTTAGACAAAAGCCAAAAGCTATAATGCTAAACCTGCTATTTCTTTGATTAAAAAGTATCTTCTGAAACTGGACAAAAGCTAAAAGGTATAATGTTAAACCTGCTATTTCTTTGACTAAATATAATGCTAAACCTGCTATTTCTTTAATTAAAAAGTATCTTCTGAAACTGGACAAAAGCTAAAAGATATAATGCTAAACCTGCTATTTCTCTGACTAAAAATTATCTTCTGAAACTGACTGCTTTACACAGATATTTTGCTAAATGGACTGATTTTTGCAAAACATACTATAGGTAGTAAGAGGATAATATCAATTAAACCTTATACGCATATCCCGCCCATGTCACATGAAGTCATCAAGGGCCCTTTAACCAGAGTCACCAGATTTTAAATGTGTATTGATATACCAGTACAATTAGCTAGGCTGCTCATTAATAGTTTATACAATCATATATCACAAAACCAAATTCTGCTTATAATTCAATACTTTAGAAGTTTAACTACAAAGTAAGATTAACTTTAAAAGCAGTAATTTTTGGTTGGGTATAGTGGCTCACCCCTGTAATCCCAGCACTTTGGGAGGCTGAGGTGGGTGGATTCCGTGAGGTCAGGAGTTCAAGTCAAGCCTGGCTAACATGGCAAAATGCCATCTCTACCAAAAATACAAAAATTAGCCGGGTGTGGTGTCAGGCACCTGTAGTCCCAGCTACTCAGGAGGCTGAGGTAGGAAAATCTCTTGAACTAAGGAGGTGGAGGTAGCAGTGAGCTGAGATCACACCACTGCACTCCAGCCTGGACAATAAAGCCAGACTCCATCTCAAGAATTTTTTTTTTTTTTGCTGTATACATCTAAAAACTGAGAAAGTTATATTTTACCAGTCACTTAATCATTTCTAAATTTGTAAAATTAATGCAAAGACTTTTATTGTGGACTACCAAATACCAACTGTAAGGCCGGTTGCCTTGCTGGGAGCTCGGATGCACCACCCCCTCATTTTTTTCCTTTTAAAAGCCCCGAGGAAGCTCAGACATGCTCGGGCATATTCCCTTCTCCCTTGCTTGCACAGCCTAGTCTTCCCTTAAAGAGCCCAGTATGCAAACAAGGTGCTACAACCATAGCTTCTTAATAACCAATAGCAGCTAAGTCTTAACAACCAATAGCAGCTGAGTCTTAACAACCAATAGCAGTCGAGTCTTAACAACCAATAGCAGGCAAGTAATTCCAACCAACAAGCCAAGTCCTAGGTCAAGGCTTGTAACTTACCCAATAGCAGTCTTGCTCTCCAACAACCAATCAAGCTGTTTCACTCCCTATAAAACCCCCTAAGAGGAGTCTGTGTGACTTCTCTGGCCCCTCCTGTCCGGACCACAGAACCTCACCCAGGAGCCTGAATAAATTCCCTTGCATTGGATTACTTTGGTGCTGGCCTCAGTTTCTTCGTTTTATCCTCGGAAACAAACCTTACAAGTGGTGCCGAAACCTGGGAGGAGTTGTAAGACTCCTCCTGGGGGAAACTGACTCCTCCACTCAACGCCGGACCGGGGAGCAGCCGTTTAACCGCAAGGTAAGACTTCTGTTGCCCACTACCCCTCCCGCTGCTTGCCTCATCTCGTGGACTCCTTGCTCGCAATCGCAGCCGCATCAGGGACTCCTCGTTTCTCGCCTTGGGCCCTGGGTCCCGGCTTCATCTTGAGAATCTGAGCATAGAGGAGACGTCCCTACACTCTTGTCTTCTCCCTGTGAGGGGTTTTTCAGAGTCAGGATTTTGAGGGAGACGTCCCCACTTTCCTGAACCCTCTCGTTCCTCGTTTCAGGGTCAGGATTTTGAGGGAGACATCCACACTTTCCTGAACCCTCTCATTCTCGGTGCTTGGTAAGCATGGGCTGGGATGCCTAGCTGCTCTTCCAACCACCCCCGCAGCAGCGATTGAGGTGTGGGTATTCAGAAGCCCCATTACCCTCTGGCTTATACCAAATTTTATACACCAAATATACAAATAGCCACCCCAGTGGTACATGGCTAATATATCGATCCTATACCCATATTGTGCCAATAGAAATAGATCGACTCAGCTCACTAGGCAACACCATCCTACAAAATGAGGCCATTTTAACCAAGTGACTTGGACCCCCAAGCAGAAACTCCCAACCTTTTTCTTGGTTAGCGCTGGTGCAACAAGGCGTTAATATGTTAAGTTTAACTGAAGCCATTAACTTCACTGATTGCATTTTATGTGCCTCCCTTAACGAACCTCCCTTAGCTGCAGTTCCTCTCTGGACTGGGTTCAACCTGTCTCAATCACCTATGGGACCTGACACCACCCTAACGGGGATTCCGCTGTTCAAGGCACACTCCCAAGATCTTTCTCTCTGCTATGGAACAACTGACAACTCCAGCTGCAACACGACTGTAAAAGTAAAATCCACCCACTATGCACCTCCGGGAGGATACTTTTGGTGTAATAGGACCTTAACCAAAGTTATAAATGCCTCCCTTCCCTTCCCCTGTGTATCTGTTACTCTAGTCCCACAGCTAAAGGTATATGGGCAAGCCGAGTTTCTATCCCTTCTTACACCTCCTCCTCCCCCTGTCCGCCGAAACAAATGAGCTATCTTCCTCCCCGTAGTAGTCGGTCTCTCTTTAGCGTCATCTTTAGTAGCCGCTGGAATAGGAAGCAGAGTGATGGGCTACAGTGTCACTTCAGCTGCTCAACTGGTGGACAAGCTCCGTGTGGCCATTGAAGCATCAGCTGCCTCTCTGGCCTCCCTCCAGCGACAAATCACATCACTAGCCCAGGTACCTCTCCAAAACCAATGGGCCCTTGACCTAGTAACAGCAGAAAAAGCAGGTACCTGTATGTTTCTCCAGGAAGAGTGCTGCTACTATATCAATGAATCGGGCCTAGTAGAGGAGAATATCAACACTCTCCACCGTCTCCAGGAAGACCTCCACAAAAAGCAAAATACAGGATTTTTGTCTCTAAGCTGGTGGCATCCCATGCTTACTTGGCTAACCCCTATCATCACTCCTATCATTGTAATTTGTTTACTATTACTAATGGCCCCTTTTCTTCTGGGGTTCCTACAAACTTGTATGCGAGAAATTGGACGAGTGGCCGTCAACCAAACGCTGCTTCATCCCTTCGTCCGGTTCTCAGTCGAGGCATCAGCCAACTGACCTGTCCCCCTTACTTCGCCTCTATTCAGCAGGAAGTAGTCAGAAAGAGCAGCGCCCTCTATCTGTCATCAAAAGGTCGGAATGTAAGGCTGGTTGCCTTGCTGGGAGCTCGGACGCACACCCCCTCCTTTTTTTCCTTTTAAAAGCCCAGAGGAAGCTCAGACATGCTCAGACATGTTCCCTTCTCCCTTGCTCGCACAGCCTAGTCTTCCCTTAAAGAGCCCAGTATGCAAACAAGGTGCTACAACCATAGCTTCTTAATAACCAATAGCAGCTAAGTCTTAACAACCAATAGCAGCTGAGTCTTAACAACCAATAGCAGCTGAGTCTTAACAACCAATAGCAGCAGAGTCTTAACAACCAATAGCAGGCAAGAAATTCCAACCAACAACAAGCCAAGTCCTAGGTCAAGGTTTGTAACTTACCCAATAGTAGTCTTGCTCTCCCACAACCAATCGAGCTGTTTCACTCCCTATAAAACCCCAAGAGGAGTCCATGCGACTTCTCTGGCCCCTCCTGTCCGGACCGCAGAACCTCACCCGGGAGCCTGAATAAATTCCCTTGCATTGGATTATTTTGGTGCTGGCCTCAGTTTCTTCGTTTTATCCTCAGAAACAAACCTTACACCAAGTATTTACAACAAAATAGGAAATCCTAATGGGAGAGGCTATTTTTCAAATTTATGAAAATGGAGGAATGGTTGTATGTTTTTAGGGTTAAACCGAAGTCAGCTAATTTGATTCCTGTATTCAAATGTCTACTGCCTTTAATAAATATGGATTTTTCAAAACAGGCTAATTTGGATTAAGTGCTTTCACACTGACATTATTAGATCCCCAAATTCTCTTTAAAGATTTCTCTATCACAGAATGAATCACAAATATACTAAAAATTGATACTCTCTTCTAAAAAGAAAGGTCTAAGAAGTCTTTACTTTTCTCCTTTAGCTCTTCTAAGTAAATGTCTTGTTACCTTTTTATTTGAGACATGGCCTCACTCTGTTGCCCAGGCTACAGTGCAGTGGTATGATCATGGCTCTTTGCAGCCTTGATCTCCCAGGCTTAAGTGACCCTCCCACCTCAGTCTACTGAGTAGCTGGAACTATAGGTGTACAGCACCATGCCTAACTTTTGATTTTTTTTTGTAGAGACAAGGTCTCACTATGTTGCCCAGGCTGGTCTTGAACTCCTGGGTTCAAGTGATCCCCCTACCTCAGCCTCCCAAAGTGCTAGGATTATAGATGTGAGTCACTGTGCCCAGCCTTGTAATCCTTTTCAAAATTGGGTTTATCGATTATTTCAATGGCCAAATTCTTTGCTGTGGTCTTTCTAGTTTTCTATAAAACTTAAGAATTTTTTTTTTTTTAGACGGAGTCTTGCTTTGTCACCCAGGTTGGAGTGCAGTGGTGCAATCTTGTTTAACAAACAGCAGCCTCTGCCTCCCAGGTTCCAGTAATTGTCCTGCTTCAGCCTCCAGGGTAGCTGAGATTATAGGCACATGCCACCATGCCTGGCTACATTTTGTATTTTTAGTAGAGATGGGGTTTCACCATGTTGGCCAGACTGGTCTCAAACTCCTGACCTCAGGTGATCTGCCTGTCTTGGTCTCCCAAAGTGCTAGGATTACAGGCATGAGCCATGACACCTGGCCAAAACCTAAGAATTTTACATTACTGCTAAGGAATTAAAACATCACAAACTTCTGTTATACTGTTTATCAATTGTTTTTTAAATTACAGTAAAACTGGCTATCAAGAGTTGGTTTCTAAAACCACAAGTAATTTATACTTTTGCATAGAGTCAAAGTATACTAATTTATATTAGTCATTCCAAATATTCCCTACAAACTTAATTCTTGTTTGCTTACCATAGGAAAACATTGTTTTACTATGCGTCTTTTAAAATAACTTCTGAAATCATAGCTTTTTATTTTGAAAACAATCTTTGTGTAGCATTGCACACTTTAATGTAGACTAAAATTGGACTGCATCGGTCTGTCTACCCAAAGCTGTATTAAAGAGAACACTCTTTCATTAATGAATTCAGTAAGTAACTACATTATAAGGCTAAATCACTTTTTAAATTATCTTTTAAGTTGAATAAGTTGGTAGAAAAAGTATACATATATTTGGATGTATTTAAATTATTAAATGAAGTGTTACATGATTACAAAAATTAGTGGTACCATCTCACGAAAACACAAAACTGAAAGTAACAATGGAAAATGTCAGGTATACTAGAACATTTAGATGTATTAATAGAAAAGTTGTTCCCATATTTATTCCCAGGAAGTTTGAGGCATAGCTCCTAACCAAGGAAGTGGATGTTTTAGCTCAAAAGCTCTAAAGTCCCTACTTATATTGTTACATATTTGCTTTCATTATCTTCATGCTTTTCCTGAAATGAATCTATACATTCAACATAAAAATAAAAAGCATCTTTGTTTTTAAAAAACATATATCATCAAGTATTGGATATAATTATTTCATTTTAAGAGAATTAACACAGTTTAAAGATTAGAAGCATTTAAAAATATACTGTTTATGTGATTTTTTAATGCAAAAAAGAGATTCCTCCCTTCAAAAGACTGAATAAAACTCCCTGCAAAATTCACTACTCCATACTCTCCATTAAGTGCAGGCTACATTGTAGAAACAAAGTCTCTCGTAGAGAACTAGTTGTAAGAAATGACTATCCCTAAAGATATTATACTCTCAATTTTTACTACTTAATTGTTTCTAACAAACATTTCGCTTTGGGAGAAAATGAGCCTCTTGAAATTTTAACCTAGGTCAATCTAGTTTATTGACATTAAGGACATAAGGGCTCACATACTTGTTTATGCTTCTCTCATAGGTTGAAACATCCGTTTCAGTCTGTTCTCATACTTAGTTTCAGGTCTCTGGACAGAAATTAACAATGTGGACAAGTTGGTGATGAAGCACAGATTAAGTCCTTGAAATACATCTTAAGTTTACTATCCCTTTTCCCATTTAATTTGTTTAAGAAGCACCAAATCTGGAGTCAAGATTTCAAAAGGTAATGTAACAGCAGGAACTATAATTTAATCACATAACACTATGTAACATTCTATATTTTTGCCTGTTATGTAACACAGTTAAGTTTATTACAAACATTTCTTAAGACTTACTGTATAAGTGTTCCTTTTCAAGTATTACCACTTACTAGTGCTTATCTACAATGTAACATTAGGTAAATCAATGATAAATGTATATAATGCAATACACTGTGCCATTTCTCCCTACCTTATGTTAAGGTATATATTAACAAAATCAAGAAAAAAATAAGACAACTATTATAACTGAAACAAGACTATGAACATCACAGATGCATGTCTGAGTAGACAGATAAACAGCATTTCCCCTTAACATGAAGGTCATTTTGTCACAGAGACTCCTATATCTTTAGGCTAGCATTGCTTTTAGCAGCAGCTAGTCTTCAGGACAAGATCAAAAATTTCAAGCGAAAAAGACAATGAGTTACTCTGAGAAAACATCAATCCACATTACTAATAAAAGAAGCAAACTGCTGGTGTCACCTTAACATAAAATTGGGTGTGTTCCCTTTTAACATGTGATTTAATTCATTTATGTGATGACAGCAAAGCTTTGGAGTTGTGTGGTACATCAATGAGATGGACTAATTTGTTGAGAAACCTATTTAATATTTAAATTGTAACAATAACTAGATAACTAGAAAAAGGTCAGTGCCTCCCAGGCTTTAAACTCCATCAATTTCCATTTGTTTTTCAAAATAAAGATGCAGTTAAATCTATGCTTCTGCAACAATAGTGCAATAAAGTATCCTTTCCTGAATAAAGGAATTGAGGTTTATCCCAGTAGAAGCTTTAAGTAAGGTAGACTGTTGCCAACTATGTATCAATCCTACACGTTTGAAATAACCTGTATCTGGAAAACTTAAATTGTCTTACAAATCTAATTCGGCTAAAGCTTCATATAAGCAGCAATGGAAATGAACAGAAGTGCAGTCAATGTAAAACTTTTCAAAACTACTCCAAAAAAACAAATGACAAAAAGTAGTTAAGAACAACTGAACATCTGTTGTGTGTACCAGATATAAAAGATGGACCCAGTGGTTACTTGCACTGTTTGAATTATGTGAAGGTAAAATTACTAAGACTTAGTCCACTTCCATCTCTCCAGAGGATTTAGTATGCTGTGAGCTGTCTTTTGTTGAATCTGATTTAGTTTCAGTTCCACTGTGTCCATCCATTGGGCCATTGTGTTCACTGTTAGCATTTACTTTGTCTTCAGGAACTTCTACTTTTGGTTTGGGCTTGTAAATGATGGGGTTACAGAAATTATCCAGTTCCTAAAGACAGGAAGAGATTGATCATATTAAAAAGATTACAGAACAAGTTACTATTAACTTTCTAAACACATTAACTTTCTAAATTTCCACATAATTCCACATTTCTGAATTTGTGTTAGCTCGGCTAGACAGCCAATTGTTTTCTTCAAATGCCTCATGAAAGATTTACCTTCTGTGTTAGTACATGTCCATGGCAGTCAAAAATTATTGAATCAATTTTTTGTACTTAACCTTTCTAAAACTTGTTTCTTTATAATAATTTAAATATAGTTTACTTTGGTGGAAATAATTTTTAATTCTTTATGTCTAAAGCTTTGCTATGAGAATTACATCAAATAACACCTATTTCATAAATTGAAAATTTTCAACATTTACATGAAAACAATAAACGGAATCATACAAATACATACATAAGCAACTTTATTTTTTTTTGAAAATAGCTGAGTAGCCTCTTCTTTTGAAGGAAAAAGTACCATGAAAATAAATGGCAACTTAATAATTTAAATGAAACAATGCTCTATTTCCTTGCTTTTTACATGCAAATAGAAGAACACTATACAAACACTACTCAAATTTAAAAACCTTTGAGGATCAGTGTCACAAAGATTGAGGTAGGAATGGAAATACAGGGATTAACATCCTAGGGGGAATGTTTTAGTGGCAAATTGCTCTTGTCACATTCCACATCTCATCTCATTAGGGGTAAAAAATACAGCTTCTTGGCAAAACTTTCTCAGAACAAAAATATTTTTATTATTATAAAAATACCAACTTGCACTAAAAGAAAAAAAATCACATACCCCAAAACATACTGAATAATATTTTTAAAATTTCCTGAAATTCCATCTCCTACAAATTAACAATATTAACCTTTTGGTGGATATCTTTCTAGATGTATGTTCAGACATACACATATAAACAAATCTATAAGTACCCATATTTAAACAGATATATGTAAAATGTTATATTTAATGGCTAGTGTTGTATGATGCATCAATTTATTGATCTAGTTTCCTATTGATAGGTATTTAGATTGCTTTTTTTCCCCCTGCAAATAGACACGGTCTTGCTTTGTCACTGGAGTGCAGTGGCACGACTGTAGCTCACTGCTGCCTCAAATTCCTGGGCTCAAGGGATTCTCCTGCCTCAGCCTCCTGAGTAGCTAGGACTACAGATATGCACTCCCATGCCCAGCTAATTTTTGTACTTTTTGTAGAGACGGCGTTTTGCCATGCTGCTCAGGATCAAACTCCTGGTTCAAGCAAGCCGCCTTTCTCGGCCCCTACAAAGAGCTGGGATTACAGACATAAGCCAAGACACCTGGCCAACATTTTCATCAGCAGTGTTTTTTAAATTGAAATCTCAGAATAAGATTTTACCATGGAAGTTTATACATTTCGAAGTAAGTCAAAGACAGACTTATACTGAAAAATTTTGTAATGAAGACTTAGAGGTCTCATCCAACGTGTAAGTCTGAGATATTTAACAATCAGAAGTTGTCAGACTGCTTTATTTCATTCTATATTACTCTTGAAGTTTAAAAACTAGCCTTGTATGACAAAGAACAGAAATACCTCATCCGTAATATTCTAAATTTTTTAAACAAAATAAAAAATTAGCCTTAAATTTCTGTTCTTTTAAGTTCTTCTGCAAGTTGATTATTTGCCAAAGCATGACTCTCATTAAAAACTTTTTTTTTTTTTTAGAAAAAGAGAGAAAAGGAGAAAGAAACAGCAAAAGAAAGAAAAAAAGAATGAAAGAG
>PVKP010009668.1:49638-67688 GCA_004027715.1 Plecturocebus donacophilus
CTAGAATGCAGTCTAAAAATGGGTATTAAAAACCTCTTTTATGCCAATAATTGTGCTTAACAATGGAGACAGGAAGGAATAGGGGATGAAAATAACAAATAAGCAGCCAACCAATATTTTATTTAAACCTGTGAAATGCTATGCAATTGCTGAGGAGTGATTTACTTCCAATTATGTGGTCACTTTTAAAATAGGTATACTGCGATACTGAGAAAAATGTATGTTTTGTGGATTTGGGAAGGAGAGTTCTGTAAATATTTGTTAAGTCTAGTTGTTCCAGATCTGAGTTCAAGTCCTGGACATCCTTGTTAATTTTCTATCTCGTTGATCTAATATTAACAGTGTAATGTTAAAGTCTCCCACTATTATTGTGTGGGAGTCTAAGTCTCTTTTTAAGTCATTAAGAACTTGCCCTATGTATCTGGGTGCTCCTGTAATGAGTGCGTGTATATTTAGTATCGTTAGCTCTTCTTGTTGCATTGATTCTTTCACCACCATGTAATGTCCCTCTTTGTTTCTTACGGCCTTTGTTGTTTTAAAGTCTGTTTTATCAGAGACGAAAATCACAGCTTCTGGTAATGCTAGCTGGCTGTTTTGCCCATTAGTTAATGCAGATTCTTCATTATGGTGATACTCTTTACCTTTTGGTATGTTTTTGGAATGGCTGATACTGGTTGTTCCCGTCTATGTGTAGTGCTTCTTTCAGAAGCTCTTGTAAAGCAGGCCTGGTGGAGATGTAATCTCTGAGTACTTGTTTGTTCGCAAAAAAATTTATTTTTCCTTCACTTATGAAGCTTAGTTTGGCCAGATATGAAATTCTAGGTTGAAAATTCTTTTCTTTAAGGATGTTGAATGTTGGCCCCCACTCTCTTCTGGCTTGTAGGGTTTCTGCTGAGAGATCTGCTGTGAGTCTGATGGGCTTCCCTTTGTGGGTAACCCGAACCTTCTCTCTGGCTGCCCTTAGCATTTTCTCCTTCATTTCAACCCTGGTGAATCTGACGATTATGTGTCTTGGGGTTGCTCTAATTGAGGAGTATCTTTGTGGTGTTCTCTGTATTTCCTGGACTTGAATATTGGCCTGCCTTGCTAGGTTGGGGAAGTTTTCCTGGATAATATCCTGAAGAGTATTTTCCAGCTTGGATTCATTCTCTTCGTCACATTCAGGTACACCTATTAAACGTAGATTAGGTCTTTTCACATAGTCCCATATTTCTTGGAGACTTTCTTCATTCCTTTTTACCATTTTTTCTGTCATCTTGCCTTCTCATTTTATTTCATTGAGTTGATCTTCAACCTCTGATATCCTTTCTTCTGCTTGGTCAATTTGGCTGTTGAAACTTGTGCATGCTTCGCGAAGTTCTCGTGTTGTGTTTTTCAGCTCCATCAATTCACTTATGTTCTTCTGTAAGTTGTCCATTCTCGTGAGCATTTCATTAAATCTTCTTTCAAGTTTCTTAGTTTCTTTGCATTGGGTTAGAATATGTTCTTTTAGCTCACAGAAGTTTCTTATTATCCACCTTCTGAAGCCTGATTCTGTGAGTTCCTCACGCTCATCCTCCGTCAGGCCTTGTTCTCTTGCTGATGAGGAGGTGCAATCCCCTGTAGGAGGAGAGGCATTCTGATTTTGGGTGTTCTCAGCCTTTTTGCAATGATTTCTTCCCATTTTTGTGGATTTATTCACCTGTTGTCTTTGTAATTGCCGACTTTCAGATTGGGTCTCTGAGTGGACGTCCGGCTTGTTGGTTATAAAGTTTTTTCTGTTTCTTAGTTTTCCTTCGGGGGGCGCCCCTTCCCCACAGAGCTGGGCCTTCCCGGGTTCAGCTGTGCTTGCTCTGAAACTCAGTCCTCAGCACTTCCAATTGCTGTTCTCCTTGTGGGGATGGGACTAGCTGAGCCCGACAGAAAGGGCACTAAGTCCCGTATACTCTGCACTGGGAAGCGCCACGCTAGGGCGCCGGCAGAACAGCCGCACCAGGCAAAAGAGTCATGCTGGTGACCCGTGTGGCTCCTTTGCCGGGAATCTCCCAGTTTGTGGGCATCAAAAATTCGTCTGCAATTGCAGCGTCCACTCACTCTCTGCGCTTTCACTGGGAGCTACAATCCTGAGCTGCTGCTACATGGCCATCTTGGATCTCTCTCCGCCAGGTGATGAAGTTTTTTCTGTTTCTTAGTTTTCCTTTGGCGGATGCCCGTTCCCCACAGAGCCGGACCTTCCCGGGTTCGCTGTGCTTGCTGTGAAACTCTCAGTCCTCAGCGCTTCCAATTGCTGTTTTCCTTGTGGGGATGGGACCAGCAGAGCCCGTCCGTCCGTATACTCCGCACTGGGAAGCGCCACGCTGGCCAAAAGAGTCGCGCTGGTGACCCGTGTGGCTCCTCTGCCGGGAACCTCCTGGTCTGTGGGCAACAAAAATTCATCGGGAAGTGCAGCGTCTACTCGTTCTCTGTGCTTTCACTGGGAGCTACATTCCTGGGCTGTTGCTTATCGGCCATCTTGGATCTCTTCCTAAAAAATTTTAATCCTTGAAACAAGTTTTAGGCAATTTCGTAAACTTCTTACCTTTGACTTTGCAACTATTTCTGAAACTTTTACCACAGGATCTTGAGTGAGACTTAGTTTGTTCTGTGCATTCATCTTACTGTTCAGCCAACTCATGGCCTCACTGATGTATTTTTCAACCTTTTCCATTTCAGCAGGATCCAAATGATCATATCTTTCATCCTATTTAAAAAAAAAAAAAAAAGCCTTCACTTAGTTTAACAATTTTTCAGCTAGCACAGGTTTATTAGTAATTTCTACTTAAAAAGTTAGACTCTTATCAACTGTATACCTCAAATGTACTCATCTGAAGAAACCACATAAAAATAACACAGAACTGAAGAAAATGGGACAAAAGATAAAATCAGTGAGTTAAAAAAAAAAAAAGGGTCTCTGAAGAAATCAGGTTTGGGGAAGAATGACTACTAAGGAATACTCAGGGAGAAAGCACTTAGCCAAGAAAGAAGTTGCAATAAAATGGAATTTATAAAGAAGAAAGTGAACAAGGCATGTAACAAACTAGATACAAAATTATGAATATACAACAGAAAAGTATGCTAAATTTTTGATTAGAAAAATGACAAAATTCTTTCTGAAAAAGAGATACCGCAGCTGTCACATGTAATAGACAACTAAGTAGTCATGGTTTAGATTAGCAGTGATAGCATCAGAAAGAAATGGCAACGTAACATACAGAAAGAGGATCTCCTGATGGATTACAGAATAGACACAGAAGAGAGAGAATGTAAGAATACTCCAAAGTCAAAGACATGGGAGGATGGGGATGCCCTTTTTAAAACCATAAAGCTATATATGTGTGTGTGTGTGTGTGTGTGTGTGTGTGTGTGTGTGTGTGTATGAACAAAAAACTCCCAAACAAAAAATAAAACTATAAAGCTTCCTCAGATACCCAAGTCCTCTTTCTGCTTGTATGATTACAAATTATGCATCCATCATCTGACTCAGTTTCTAGGTCGCCACATTTTCTTGAATTTCTTATGTCATGGATCACTTCTCAAGATTCTTTTGCCAGTTCATCCTCATTCATCTGTCTACCCACGTTTTAAAAAAATGTCTAGCCTGAACCTCTTCCCTTAACTCTCAGCTCTGTATCTAACTTCAAGTTTTCTATTTGTAAAGTTTGAAATACTTATGTTTCAAACACCTGATTATGTCCCCACCTGCTCTTCCCAGTTTTCCCTCATCTCAGCAAATGGAAACTTCATTCTTTCAGCTCAAAATCCTTTTAGTCATTTTCAACTTTTTTTGGATATATTTACATCAAATCTCTCAGGAAATATTAAAAGCTTCTACCTTCAAAATAAATGCAAAAATCTAACCACTTCCTGGCTTTCCAACCCTACCATCTGGGTTCAAGCCTCCATCATTTCTTGCTTGTATTATTATAATAATGTCTTAATCCATCTCTCTGCCTCCAGATCCTTAAAAAAAAAAAAGCCAAATGTTACTACTCCTGTGCTCGAAAACTTCCAACAACTTTCCATCTCAGAGGAAAACCCAAACTTTTACAAGGGCCAACTAGGCCCATTTATGATCTGGCAACTGCTACCCCTACCCCTATTGTTTTCAACCACATTGACCTTGCTGTTCCTCTAACATGTTCTCCCCTTGGTGTTTTGGAACTGCTATTCTCTTTGTCTAGAGCATTTCCCTTCCAGTTATCACACATCTTTGAGTTTTCACTTCTTCATTTCTCTCCTAACATGTGTATCACCTTATTAGTATGCCCTTCTGACAAACCTCTTCCATCTCTGGCAGTTCTTTACTTTTTCTGCAGCTCCTATCTGACATACTTTACAGTAATTTATTGTCCACCTTTCACTATTGAAGCATATTAAAAACAAGTTGACACTATAGTTCAGTCATCTAGAAAATAGCCTAGCACATAATAAAAACTCAAATGTTTGAGCAGAAGTGAAGTCTTGCCTTGAGTGGAATAATACCTTAAACCATACTGAAGAAGACAGCTGAAGACTGGGGAATGCTGTGCCACTAGTAATTATATCAGATTTAAAATATTATTTGTGTTTTCCTTGGGCTACTCTTCCTTCTTACTTTTTCATTAACCTTACACATTCTATCTGTGCCTATAAGAACAATTTGAACATTGATTTTAGCAGATATATTTATAATCAATATCTGAATTTTTCCTTTAGGTTTGCTGGACTGCAGTTTTGGTTTTACAAAGCTCAAAAATCATTTATAAAAAAGTAACCCTTTTACATTATGTGTAGTGAAAAGCAATATGGTTGCTGACAATTTGTATATTGATGGTTAGATTTGAATGTTGATTTCATTATTAACTACTTGGGTAAACTTCAATAAATTGCTTAAGCATTTCAGTTTTCTCAGATGTAAAATAAAGATAATAGCATTAACTTTGTATAGGATGTATCCTGGTGAGATAATCTACATAAAGTACTTAAAATTCATGACATGCTTGATAAATGTAAGCTATTCTGACATGCTTGAATATTTCTGGTGCTGGTCTCTCCTGCCTACTAATGCACGTTTAACATCATAGACAAAAACTGGGGATTACAGTGAATATCTGCTTAGAGTAGGGATAAAAAAAACTTGTCCCATCAGCCAAATTCAGCCACTGCTTATGATTTTTTACATAAAGTTTTTGGGAACACAGCCATGTCCATTAGTTTGCATATTGTCTATGGTACTTTTGTGCTACAACGGCAGATATGAATAGCTGTATAAACAGTAAGAATTGCAAAGCCTAAAATATTGTCTTAAAAGTCTGATAACTCCTGATTTAGAGGAAACAAAACAGTAAATATTTTCTCAAATTTTACTGTTATATCTAAATGGAGATATCATCTGTATAATTACATACTTGAGTCTTAAAGACAGTGGGAAGATTAATGTTATATAGATTTGAGTATGTATATAAAAGAATAAAGTGTAAAGCAGATTATGGATGACTAATGGACTGGAAGACAAAAGCAACTAAAAGAAAAACAAGCCAAGAAACAAAATAAAGGCTAGCAGAGTCTGGTCTCAAAGAGGTGCTTAATAAAAAAAGGTCAAAGAGGACCTCTTTTTCACTACATGAAAAACATAAAAGTGAAATCTCTAAGAAGATCACAATAGATTTGGTCACTGAATTATTTTATAATGTAGTTTCAGGCAATTCTAAAAGACGAAAGCTACATACCTTCACTGTATTTCAAATGTATCACAATCCTTAAGTGAAATTCTCCAATAAAAAAATAAGTTTTAAATTTGGTACACAAAGTCTCTGGAATTTGATAGCTACAGCTGCTATAGCTTTGTAGCTGAGAACTTTCAGATTTACCCCATTCTATGTGCCATCCACATGCCATCATCACCAACTGGCTTTATGAATTCAATACCTTGTTTCTATAAGCTTCTACCACTTTCATGACAAGTTGAATCTTTTTTCCCAAGTCATTTAAGGCTTTTGGTCTCTCTTCATGCTCCATGTACTTCATTTGAATAGGCTGGCCATATTTCTGTTAACAGAAATTTTTAAAGAAGGACAATTGTTATTATTTGAGTTTTAACAGAAAACTCTTATTGGGCCCTTACAAAATGATAAATAGGAAGAAAAGATGGCTAGATAAAAGTATATCCCCTCCTTATTTTCCTATATGGAAGCGAGTTCCAGTAGCTACTTCCTCAATCCTATACAAGGATGCCTTCCTCACACCTTTTTTTCTCATTCATTAAGATTACTTCTTAGCTTCTCAAATCCAAAGTCTCAATCAAAACTTTAATTCCTTAGAAGCTGGGTGTTAAAACTATAGAACTATTAAAATAAGAAAACCGTAAAAACTATACTGCATGCAGAATTTGTAGATTTCAAACTTGGTTTCAAATACTCAAAATCATAATATAACCCTCAATGTACAACATAATTACTGGGACTGATAATTATTGTCAAATAATTTTATTTATATTTAATCAGTAAAATGTGTACTGTAGTATATGCAGCTTTTTCCCTCTATATGTCTTGGATTAAGGAGTTTCTAAATGTTAAAACAGACTGTAGTTTTGGGAATGGTATATTAGAAGGATAAAATATTTTCTTTTAAATTCTTTATATACTTAAACAAAAATCAGCTTATTTTAGAAAAATTTTAGATTTACAGAAGAGTTAAAAGGAAATTATACAGATAGCAAGCACCAGACACATCTCCATGCTTTCCTCTAACGTTAGCATCTTAGGAAACATTTGTCAAAACTAAGAAACCACCATAACTATTAACTACAGTTTATTCAGATTTCACTATCATTTGGATAGTGAATAGTGATATCATTTCAGGATACCATTACTACATTTGGTCTATTCATATCATACTTTTTATAGATTAAAGGTTTTCAAAAGGGAAGCAAGCACTGAATTTTCTTTTTATATCAAGACAGAGTCCTACTCTGTCACCTAGGCTGGAGTGCTGTGGCGTGTTCATAGCTTACTGCAGCCTCAAACTCCTGGGCTCAAGTGATCCTCCTGCCTCAGCCTCCCAACCTGGAACTACAGGCCCATACCAGTGTGCCTGGCTGATTTATTTTTTTAGAGACAGGGTCTTATTTTTTGCTCAGGCTGGTCCTGAACTCCTGGCTTCAAGTGATTTTGGACCCCTGCCTTGGACTCTCAAAGTGCTGACATTACAGGTGTGATTCACTGCTCCCGGCCACCATTTTAAACTTTTAAATGCCATCTCAAAAATAGAAAAAGTAAAACTTGTGAAAACTTCTGTAACATTTATTTCTATGGCTACTTATATATTTGAAGCAGAAGAATCCATGATATGAACTGCTAGGATTTCCAGTTATTTCTACTGGCCTCAGCTGCTTGGCTTGTGTTTCTTTTAGGGAGATAGGGATTAAAAACCATCAAGAAGATATGGTAAAGCCTAATTTTGCTATCATAATATTTTCTATTATAATTTTCAAATAATTTTCTAATTATTTCCTTTGGAAGTAATTTGTTGGGATGAAGGTAATTTTTTGCACAATACTAACTTATTTTAAGTTGAGTAACTTCTTTTGCTTCCCTTCCCCCACCTCATGCCTGTCCCAAGTTGTAAAGGGCCATCTTTTCTCATATTCTAAAAATACTTGTTAATGTCATCATTTAGCATCTATGTAATCCCTTGCTACTCAAAGAATGGTTCAGGGACCAGCAGCATCAGCATCACTTGGAAGCTCATTAAAAGTGGGTCCACCTTGTATCTATTGCATTTCAATAAGCATTCAGGTAATTCATATGCACATTAAAGAATTGCTATGATCTATACTAAGAAGGAATGACTGAAAATTTCCTTCATCCTTCCCATATAAACTTAATCTTTTATTTTTTCCAGATTTGGTAGCAAGTATGGAGAAAGCAGTCAATAGTGGTCTTTCCCTAAAATAACACCCCTCACCTAAATAAGATTTCGTGGCTAAATTTCCTTATCTGTGAAAGGACATTCAAATTCAAGAGCAGTGGCACTATTTTTTAAGTTCTTGGCTGGGCAGGCGTCCCCATGAGTTATACTATGAAAATACAACTGGCCAGTGTGGTATTTATTACTTCCCAGCATGAGACAGTTAAGAGTGAGAGAACAGGGAAAGAGGATGACTCCTTTAATCGATACGAAAGGGTCAAGATGATACATTTATCACTTCTTAAAGACATGCCAGTAATATATAGCTTGTGCAAAAGTAAAACTCTGATCATCTGATCAACATTTATATTTGAGTATCATGATAGCCTAAATGACTACACATTATCTGATTTCAATTATGTAGCACTGCTCACCTCTCAAAATGCTTTTAAAATTAGAATATTTCCTCTTATACATTTCTGATTTAGAAATTTTTTACATACTTACTAAAAACATACAGATCCAGTAATCTCACTACTGGGTATATATCCAAAGAAAATAAAATCAGTATGCCAAAAGGGTATCTGCACTCCATGTTCACTGCAGCATTATTCACAATAGCCAAAATACAGAATCAATAAAAATACAGAATCAATAAAAATACAGAATCAATTTAAGTGTCCATCAATGAAATGATGGATAATAAGGTATGCATATACAATGGAATACTATTCAGCCTTAAAAAGAAGTAAATCCTGTCATTTGAGACAACTTAGATGAATCTGGAGTGATATAAGCCAGGCACAAAAAGACAAATACCACATGATCTCAAAGATCGAATCTAAAAAAGGTAAACTCATAGAAGCAGATAGTAGAATTGGTGGTTACCAGGGGATGGTATGATGGGAGAGCTATTCGTCAAAGGACACAAAATTTCAGTTAGACAAGAGGAAAATGTCCAAGAGATCTATTGTACATCATGGTAACCAGAGTTACCATATATACCTAATAGTATGCTGTATATCTGAAAACTGCTTGAGAGAGTAGATTTTACGTGTTCTCCCTCCTAAAGTAAGAAAAGTATGCGAGGTAATGCATTTGTTAAATAGCTTGACTTAACCATTCCACAATGTGTGCATAATCAAAACATCATATCATACACCATGAATATATACAATTTTCCCTGCAATTAAAAAATTAATAGAACATACATGGTACTCTTACACCTTAATTTTTAGAAAAAAATACTGATTTATACTAACATGGACTTAAAATGTACCTTTAGTTCTTGAAGTTTATCCACATAAACTTGTTTAGGTTGGTCCTCTCCTTCTTCATAAAGCCAATTTTCTGTGTCTTCCAACACTGCAGACAATTTATTCAAGTCCTAGTAATATATTTGAGAGACACTAATTAAAAATGCTTTCCTTAGAAATAAAGGTCATCATTGGGCCCAGTGCAGTGCCTCACGTCTGTAATCCCAACAGTTTGAAAGGCCAAGGTGGGAGGATTGCTTGAGCCCAGAAGTTAAGAAACCAGTCTGGGCAACATGGCAAAATCACATTTCCACAACAAATAAAAAATTAATCAGGCATGATGGCACATGCCTATATTCCCATCTACTTGTGAGAGTGAGGTGAGATAGGACTGCTTGAGCCCGGGAAGCAGAGGTTGCAGTGAGCTGAAATCGAGCCACTGCACTCCAGCCTGGGCGACACAGCCAGATGCTGTCTCAAATAAATAAATTAATAAAAATTAAAAATCCGGGAAAGATGGGATGTTTTTCAAATATAAAACATCAAATTTCAAAATTTTCTAACTTCTCATTCAAAAATGTGTTTTTTGCCATACTTCTGCGACCTGTAAAAATAACTAAGAACCTTCCCCATATGGGCCCAAGATTGGCAACAATAACAAAATATGGTACATTTATTTACATAATTTGTACTAGCATTCTCAAGTAAACATGTAAACAGTTCTCACAAAAAATTATGGAATTCACTTACTTCTGGAGTGATGAATTTTTCATAGACAGTGCCCAGCTTGTCTCTAAAATCATACACATATTCTTCAACAGCATTCTTAGCATCATTTCTTTCTTTCTCTAACTTATCTTGCATAATCATCTTCCCCTACTCAAAAAGCTTCAGATTAGTTGCCATAAGAACATGCATTAGGGAAATAACAAATCAAAACCACAGTAAGATACCATTTCACACTCACTAGGATGATTATAATAAAAAAAGTATTCATGAGGATGTGGAGAAAGTGAAACCCTTGTACACTGCTGGAAGGCATGTAAAATGCTGCAGTTGTTACGGAAAATCTTTTGGCTGTCCCTCAAAGTGCTAAGCACAGAATTTCAATTTCACTCCTAGATATAAACACGAATAAATTGAAAGCAGGGACCTGAACAGGTATTTGTATGTCAGTGTTCACTGCAGCATTATTTACAATAGCCAAAAAGTTAAAACAACCCAAGTACTAATAGATGAATAAAAGAGTATATAAACACAATGTAGTATTTTATTTAGTTATAAGAAGAAATGAAGTAATGATACATGCTGAAACAAGGGTGAACACTGAAGTCACTATGCCAAGTAAAATAAGCTAGACACAAAAGGACAATCATTGTATAATCCCACTTAACATGATTCTAATCTATTGATAACCAGGCAATTCATAAAGACAAACTAGGAGACTGGAAGAAGGGAGGAAGGTAAGTTATTATATAGTTTACGTTTGGGGTGATGGAATTGTTTTGAAAATAAGATAGTGGTGATGGATGCACAGTACTGTGAATTTAATTAAAGCCATTGAATTAAACACTTAAAAATGGTTACAATAGCAAATTTAATGTAAAAGAATTAATGTAGTATACTGAAAAGCATTGAATTGTATACTTTAAATGGGTTAATTAGGATATGTAAATGTATCTCAATAAAGCTGTTAAAAAACAAAACAAAACATAACCTACTGTAATTTTACATACTCGGCTTAAAATCCTAGGTTCCCTATTTACTAGCTTGAGATAGCAGGAAAATAATCTAAGCATAAGTTTTCTTATCCTAAAACAGAGAGCATAATTCTATCTAACTCATAGGGCTGCTAATAAGGTTGAGAGAATTCACATAAAATATTTAGTTCCATGCTTGACACATAACCAGTACTGAATAAAAGCCTTGGAGGAGGTATTCTCTGATCTTTGGTGATTTAATCTACCTGTGTCTCAGTTTCCTCACCTGTAAAATGTAGTTCTCTAACAGAACCTACACTTCATAGGTTTGAGGATAAAAATATGATGTAACAGTATTTATAGATGTTAGTTTATGACGAACAAAAGCAAAGAACCTAAAGATTAATACTTGAGCAAAATTTTCACTTTAATAAAAACACATGTAAACTTAAGAATCCCTTCATAAACTACAATGCATTCACATTTGTGAATTGAAAATAATAACATTCAAAAGTTAAGAAAAAGTCTCATTTTATATACAAAATTTGCCGTAACTGTGCTTCCCTACAGTTCATTCCTTTGGGAAAATTTTTCTCAAGACATACAAATTCTGAATTATTCAGAATCTCCAGGAATGCTTGCTTCACATAAAATGCAGCCTTTAACAATTACAATGAATAGATGATATAGATAGGTACTACAAAAGCAACCATTGTAAAGTCAAAATCTCTTGATACAATAAACATACAGCAAATGGTAGACTATGAGACACTTCAAAGAAGACTGACCTTTAAATGTCAGCCAAACTTGTAAAAATTAGGAACTACCACTTAAATGTAAACTTAAAAAATATAAATTGCTTCTTACACAGCTATAGGTAAAAAAACCAAAACTTATTTTGTCCACATACTGTAACTTTAAACATGTAAATAGAAAAGAACATGTAAGAAAATGTCAAGAATGACACAGATTTAAAAAAAAAATTTAATGGATGTCAGAAAACATTTTGAATAGAGATATAATCTTTAAGGACAACACAGGAGAAGAGGGGAACAGCTAATATTTCCCCATATGTTGTCTGCTGGATGTTACTGTTAAAGACAGAATAAAAGGAAGACTCAGTTTCAGAAAAGTCTTTCCTTAGGGGAGGCAATACATATTTTTCATACAACTAAGATGAAAGCTACATAGTATATGTGGCATTAAAACAGCTCAGCATTTTGTAAAAAATAAAGCAGCTCAGTATTTTGTAAGAAATAAAGTAGTTCAGTAATCTACTTAATTCCTTAGTAGTTATAAACTAGTTCCCTAAATTTTAGAGATAATCATTGACTTCTACAAAATTTCGGAATAAACTACCAGCTATTTCAACATCAACTCACATTTACACATACCTCATTTTCAATGTAGCTGTTGAGAAGATCTTGGCCCAGTTGTCTACATAGGCTACTCTGGATTGGTAGATCAATACTCTTGACTTTTCCTTTTTTAAGTGTCTGATTTGATCGGTCTTGTTTGTCTGAGAGAGCTGACTGTAAATCCAAAAGAGAAGTAAAAATTTCTAAAATTAGCTTAAAAATAGATTTAAGAGGTAAAACAAAGTAAAATCAAAACTATTACAATCTGTTGTATTTATTTTAAAGTACTACTTTAAGACTGATGGGAATTTTGTAGTCTGTATGTTAAATCCTAGTTTCTATATTAAAAGTCTTGTGTTGGAAATGCAAAGCAAAACTAAGATGAGTAGTTATTTCTCACCCACTATGGTGGCTGTAACAAAAATATAGAAAATAATAAATGTCGGTGAAGATGTGGGAAAACTGCAACCCCTCATACATTGCTTGCAGGATTGTAAAATGTTACAGCCATTCTGGAAAACAGTTACGAAGTTTCTCAAAATGTTAAACAAAGATGACAATGTTAACAAACAACGTTAATAAAAATGCTAAACAATTATGACCCAGCAATTCCAAAGTATATGCCCAAGAAAAATGAAAATATACACTCCCACAAAAACTTGTATATGATTGTTCATAACAGCATTATTCATAATAGTGAAAAAGTGAAAATAACCCAAATGTCTATCAACTGATAGATGGATAAATAAAATGTGGTATGTATTCATACAATGCAGTATTATTTGGCCATAAAAAGGAATACTGATAAATCCTACAATCTGGATGAACCTTCAAAACATTATGCTTAGTGAAAGAAGCCAGTCACAACTAACCACATACTGTATAACTGTACTTACATAAAATGTTCAGAAAAGGCACATCTATTGCCTATTCCCTGTGGCCGGCAGGGAGAGGGCTGAAGGGAAATGGGAAGTCACTGCTAATAGACACCAGCCTTCTATTTGAGATGATGAAAATGTTCTAAAATTGTGATAATGGTTGCACAACTGAATATACTAAAAACTGTAAACCTAACTGGATGAATTGAATGATCAGTAAACTATCTCAATAAAGCTGTTCAGCAATCAAAATATTGGAAAAAAAGTTTCCAGGTTTTAAATAATTTTAGAATCTAAGATTGAAAACTAAATAATCTCTGAGAAATAAATCTATCCAGCTAACCTGCATAGATTAAATTCTGTGCAGGTTAGAAAAATCTGTTGAAGATGATGGCTTAGAGTTATAACCACATTCATCTCAGTGACTGGGACAGGGTCTCTCCTTTCTGTTCTACTGGCAATCACTGTCTTAGAAAAATAATTACTCTCAATAAATCATTTACCCTTTAACATTTTAATTTTGAAAGTACCAATTTTTATACATAGAAAAATATATTATATGTAACAAAATACTTAATTGGTTAATTAAGTGGTTAATTCTGAGATACAGAATACAGCTAATATAAGTTTTCCTCATAGCCTGTTCCACCTCATATTTTTCTGAAATGATTTTTTTCACTTAAAATTAAAATTTTAACTTTCTGTATTCATACTTCAGAAATACTATGCGGTTATTGGTGAAACATGAGATATAATGAATTAAGGTAAAGAATTTAGGCCATTTTACTGTTGGGTTCTTTGATCAAATTTTTTCTTTTCTTTTTTTTTTTTTAACTTTTAAGTTCAAGGGCATATGTGCAGATTATATAGGTAAACTCCACGTCACAAGAGTTTGTTGTACAGATTATTTCATCAGCCAGACAGCCTAGTACCCATTAAGGGGAAGGATCCTCTCTCTCCCTTCCACCCTCCACTCTTTAGCAGGCCTCAGTATTTGTGTCCATGTGCTCTCATGAGATGAGAAAAACTGTTAATGAAAAATATTTTTTTCTACCAAAAAAGGTAATTTTTCTTATGTTATTAGAGTTCATTTTTAAAAAGCACAACTCTTTTTTTTTTCTTTTTAGAAAAACAGAGAAAAGGAGAAAGAAACAGCAAAAGAAGGGAAAAAAAAAGAATGAAAGAGAGAAAGAAATAGGAAGAGAAAGAGGGAGAGAGAATGGGATTCTTGTTTTATTGCTCAGGCTAGAATACAGTCTAAAAATGGGTATTAAAAATCTCTTTTATGCCAATAATTGTGCTTAACAATGGAGACAGGAAGGAATAGGGGATGAAAATAACAAACAAGTAGCCAATCAATATTTTATTTAAACCTGTGAAATGCTATGCAATTGCTGGGGAGTGATTTACTTCCAATTATGTGGTCACTTTTAAAATAGGTATAATGTGATACTGAGAAAAATGTATGTTTTGTGGATTTGTGGGAAGAGAGTTCTGTAAATATTTGTTAAGTTTAGTTGTTCCAGGTCTGAGTTCAAGTCCTGGATATTCTTGTTAATTTTCTAACTCGTTGATCTGTGTAATATTGACAGTGTAATGTTAAAGTCTTCCACTATTATTGTGTGGGAGTCTAAGTCTCTTTGTAAGTCATTAAGAACTTGCCCTATGTATCTGGGTGTTCCTGTAATGGGTGTGTATATATTTAGGATCGTTAGCTCTTCTTGTTGCATTGATCCTTTCACCACCATGTAATGTCCCTCTTTGTTTCTTGTGTTCTTTGTTGTTTTAAAGTCTGTTTTATCAGAGGCGAAAATTGCAGCTTCTGGTAATGCTAGCTAGCTGTTTTGCCTATTAGTTGATGTAGATTCTTCATTATGGTGATGCTCTTTACCTTTTGGTATGTTTTTGGAATGGCTGATACTGGTTGTTCCCGTCTATGTGTAGCGCTTCTTTCAGAAGCTCTTGTAAAGCAGGCCTGGCGGTGATGTAATCTCCGAGTACTTGTTTGTTCGCAAAAAATTTTATTTTTCCTTCACTTATGAAGCTTAGTTTGGCCGGATATGAAATTCTAGGTTGAAAGTTCTTTTCTTTAAGGATGTTGAATGTTGGCCCCCACTCTCTTCTGGCTTGGAGGGTTTCCGCTGCAAGATCTGCTGAGTCTGATGGGCTTCCCTTTGTGGGTAACCCGAACCTTCTCTCTGGCTGCCCTTAGCATTTTCTCCTTCATTTCAACCCTGGTGAATCTGACGATTATGTGTCTTGGGGTTGCTCTAATTGAGGAGTATCTTTGTGGTGTTCTCTGTATTTCCTGGACTTGAATATTGGCCTGCCTTGCTAAGTTGGGGAAGTTTTCCTGGATAATAACCCGAAGAGTATTTTCCAGCTTGGACTCATTCTCTTCGTCACATTCAGGTACACCTATCAAATGTAGATTAGGTCTTTTCACATAGTCCCATATTTCTTGGAGACTTTGTTCATTCCTTTTTACCCTTTTTTCTGTCATCTTCTCATTTTATTTTATTCAGTTGATCTTCAACCTCTGATATCCTTTCTACTGCTTGGTCAATTCAGCTGTTGAAACTTGTGCATGCTTCGCGAAGTTCTCGTGTTGTGTTTTTCAGCTCCATCAATTCACTTATATTCTTCTCTAAGTTGTCCATTCTCATTAACATTTCGTTAAATCTTCTTTCAAGGTTCTTAGTTTCTTTGCTTTGGGTTAGAACACGTTCTTTTAGCTCACAGAAGTTTCTTATTATCCACCTTCTGAAGCCTGATTCTGTGAGTTCATCACACTCATCCTCCGTCAGGCCTTCTCTTGATGATGAGGAGCTGCGATCCCCTGTAGGAGGAGAGGCATTCTGATTTCGGGTGTTCTCATCTCAGCCTTTTTGCACTGGTTTCTTCCCATTTTTGTGGATTTATCCACCTGTCGTCTTTGTAATTGCCGACTTTCAGATTGGGTCTCTTGAGTGGACGTCTGGCTTGTTGGTGATAAAGTTTTTTCTGTTTCTTAGTTTTCCTTCGGGGGGCGCCCCTTCCCCACAGAGCTGGGCCTTCCCGGGTTCAGCTGTGCTTGCTCTCAGTCCTCAGCGCTTCCAATTGCTCTTCTCCTTGTGGGGATGGGACCAGCCGAGCCCGACTAAAAGGGCACTTAGTCCCGTACACTCCACACCAAGAAGTGCCGTGGTCGCCAGAAGAGTTGCGCTGGCGACCCGTGTGGCTCCTTCGCCAGGAATCTTCCAGGCTGTGGGCATCAAAAATTCGTCTGTAATTGTGGCAGCCACTCGCTCTCTGTGCTTTCACTGGGAGCTACAATCCTGAGCTGCTGCTACGTGGCCATCTTGGATCTCTCTCCACCCGGTGATAAAGTTTTTTTTGTTTCTTAGTTTTCCTTTGGCGGACGCCCCTTCCCCACAGAGCTGGACCTTCCTGGGTTCGCTGTGCTTGCTGTGAAACTCTCAGTCCTCAGCGCTTCCAATTGCTGTTTTCCCTGTGGGGATGGGACCAGCTGAGCCTGTCTGTCCCGTATACTCCGCACCAGGAAGCGCCGCGTTGGGGCACCGGCAAAACAGCCGTGCTGGCCAAAAGCACCGCGCTGGCGACCCATGTGGCTCCTCTGCTGTGAATCTCCTGGTCTCTAGGCAACAAAAATTCGTCGGAAAGTGCGGCGTCCACTCGTTCTCTGTGCTTTCCCTGGGAGCTACATTCCTGAGCTGTTGCTAATCGGCCATCTTGGATCTCTCCTCAAAAGCACAACTCTTAACAAATCATTAAAGTATATTTATTCTGGCTATCAGCTTTCTATACTTTTTCACAATTTTGAGATCAAAAATATCAAGTGAGTTTTAAGAAAGCATTATAAAATATGGTAATTCAAAATACCAATTTCAAAAACGACACAACTACAGAAAAAGTAAACCAAACCTTTGTTTTGGCTCCTGTATGATCAATTTCCTCTTCTGGGGTGTGTTCAGCATGACATTTTTGATGCCCTCCTTCTTCCTGGTCAACCTGCATTTTATCCTAGAAAGAATACATAATTGATAATATATGTAGTGTCTTTTTCTTGTTTTAAAAATGTAAACCACATCTTAAGAGTTCAAGCCCGTTTTGAAATGTAAAATGTAGAAACAGTTAAGTAGAAGCTCATTTTTCAAATGAGAATTGCTACAAATAGATTAACAGGTAAGTAAAGTAAAAAGATCTATTTGATGCTATGGGATAAATCTTGTCTGATTTATTTCTAAATAATTGCAAAATATGTGGAAAGTTGTTCTCAAGTCAAATTTACAAATCAAGATTTACAAAAGCTTACCAAAAAAAAAAAAAAAAAGAGAACGTTCAAGGGTTGGGGGCTAGGGGAGGGATAGCATTAGAAGAAATACCTAATTTAGATGATGGGTTGATGGGTGCAGCAAACCACCATGGCACATGTATACTTATGTAACAAACCTACACATTGTGCACATGTATCTCAGAACTTAAATAAAAACATAAAGAACATTCAACCTGACATAAAAAATGTTTATAAATAACGCGAGAAAATAGATACAAAATCTATGATACACAAATACTATATCTTTAATTGTAAAATGTAAAATAATTAGAAACACCCACTTTGAGTTTTGATGTAAATTCATCAAAACTCAAAGTGGGTGTTTCTAAATTATTAAAAGGTATACTTTTAAGATTTTCTTTTTATGTCTAAAAACCAAACTTTCTACCAATAAAATCTCTAAAATGAACTCTCCACTTGGCAAATAATCCCATGTATATAATAGATTTTTTTGGTCACCTTCTTAATCCTATCTGTCACCATCCTCCTGAAGAAAGCTTGAAATGTAGGAATCAGCGTATTAGGTCTTCGACCACATCTAGAATTAAGAAAATCTGTAATAACCAGAAAGCTATTTTGATTAAAAGCTTATTTCTGCCAATGAGGACAGAATTTCT
>PVKP010009669.1:0-12465 GCA_004027715.1 Plecturocebus donacophilus
AAATATATAGCAATAAATGCCCACATGAGAAGCAAGGAAAGATCTAAAATCGACACCTTATCGTCAAAATTGAAAGAGCTAGAGGAGCAAGATCAGAAAAAATCAAAACCTAGCAGAAGACAAGAAATAACTAAGATCAGAGCAGAACTGAAGGAGACAGAGACACAAAAAATCCTTCAAAAAATCAATAAATCCAGGAGCTGCTTTTTCGAAAAGATTAACAAAATAGACAGACCATTAGCCAGATTAATAAAAAAGAAAAGAGAGAATAACCAAATAGATTCAATAAAAAACGATAAAGGGGATATCACCACAGATTCCACAGAAATACAAACCATCTTCAGGGATTATTACAAATAACTCTATGCACATAAACCTTAAAAAAAAAAAAAACCCTGACCTTTTATCCTAAAGACGGGTAAAAACTGGGTCAGCCTGCTTCCTTTGTCCTCCTCGGCATCCGAGGCACACCCTATCAAAAAGTTTTCTCCCCTTCTAAAATCATGATCGGTAGGCCCCCTCTCTTACTCCCCAGACCCTCGGATACCGTGCATGCTAACGTCCATAATTATACACTCCTGAAGTCCTTACAGGCGCTCCAGTCTGTTCAATCCCAGATAAACCAGATTAAGAACACCCGTCCCACCCCATTAAACCTCACAGACCAGCCGACACATCCCTTCCAGCCTGAAGACTCTGTCCTTGTTAAAAGATTTGCCACCTCCAGCCTCACTCCCCGTTGAAAGAGACCATACACGGTTATCCTAACCACACCCACCACACCCAAGGTGGACGGACTAACGGCCTGGATTCATCAAACCCACATCAAGGCTGCCCCACCGGAAGGACAATGAAGCATCAAACACTCATCCCCCGATTCACTAAAGCTAAGACTCGTGCACTCTTCCCAGTCACCACTCTCGCCACCCTAATCTGTGCTATAAATCCCTATAGCAAACCCCCTCTAGAACCCACCTACTATTAGTGGGTCCTCACCAAAGTCTCCACTGGAGGATATGTTAGTTCCTTAACCAGGAAGGGATCCACCTTCGTCAATTTAACCCTGGAGTACATTCCAAAAAACCCCATTACCTTCTCTCTAGACCTCTGTGCCCTCCTGGGCCCCAACCTAAATTTCAGAACAAGTGGAGGTGTAGCCAGGTGGGGCAGTTTAGGGGCAGAGCAACAACTCCAGACCATGGGGTTATATCTGTGCCCAGAATCCACCCCACAAAAAAATAAAACTGTAGAAACTTAAATAAATTCTTTTGCCCCACTGGGGTTGTAAAACTATCTCCACTATATCAGAATATACCAAAAACATAAACTCCTTCATCTCTTTTAACCGAGACTCTCCCCCATCCCCATGCTACACCGGGTCTTGTAACCCACTCAAAAAAACTGTAACTACCCCAGATGGTAGACAGACAACAAGGTGAACCTGGGCTCTCAGAGTATATATAAGTGGGTAGGACATAGGAAACATCTTTACCATCCAGTGTATAACCACGCCCAGACCCAACCGCCCTATAGGACCCATTGCCCAGGTCATACAACAACAAAAGGCCCCCTTAAAAATACAAAGCCCCCTCATCCAGTCAATCAATACCCCCCACCCTCAACAATCTTCCCCTACAACCCCAACTCAGCTCAAAAAGAACACAACCCTGTTAACTTTGTTGTCCTTGGCTCACCACCTCCTCAACAAATCTAACCCAGATTTAGGAAAAGACTGTTAGCTCTGTCTAAACCCTCAACCACAGTTTTATACCGAGTTGGCTTCCCAATTACCTGCCAACTTGTCCAATTCTTCATGCTCCCAATCCACACTCCATTTAACCCTGGGAGACATAAAAGGGTATGGGCACTGCTACTACTCCCCAAATTACACCCTTGCAGGTTCTCCCTGTAGGCAGTATTGTAATGTCTCCCACAATGTAACCTTTAATGGTAAAAACCTTTACTATCAGGCCCCAGATACCACTTAGTTAGCCTGCACTTTTGGCCTCACCAACTGCATTTCCACATACCAGTTCAGCAACTCTGCTCCCATACTCCTGGGTACACATCCTCCCTAGAGTTGACATTTATAATGGCCAACAAAGACTTAACCTCCTGGCCCCATCAAATATTATTACTGCCCATAGAAGCAAGTCCCTATCATCATCCCTCTACTGGTTAGATTAGGCATTGCTGGCTCCACTGCAGTTGAAATATCAGCTCTTATAACTAGAAACCAAAATTTTAAAACTCTCTCTTCTCAGCACATAAATACTAATCTAAGCCACTTAAAAAATTCCCCAACTCACTAATCAGGTTAAGTCTTTAGCTAAAATGGTCCTCCAAAACAGGCAAGGGCTAAATTTACTATGCTTAAAACAAGGGGGGTTATGTGCCACCCTTAATGAACAATGTTGCTTCTATGCTAATAAGTCAGGCCTCATCCAAAAGAGCCTCTCCCTGGTCAGACAAAATCTCAAAACCAGAAAACAACTTCAAGAGACTTCAGAAAGTTGGTATCAAAAAATGTTTTACTGGTCCCCTTAGCTCACTTCCCTCCTTACAGGCCTGGTGGGACCTCTAGCCCTACTCCTACTGGGACTCATGTTCGGCCCCTGCCTCCTAAACCAACTGCTCCCTTTCATAAAATCGAAGGTAAACTCCATAAAACTAATAATATTGAAGTCTCAATATAAGCCCTTAGAACAAGCAAACAATACTAACCTGTTAAAGGAATCAATAATTTAATTCCTGTAAATAAAACAAGGGGGGAATGTGACATGGTAAAAAGCCCCATAAACCTGCATACCTCAACCATACCTCGGCTTTCTGTTGAAACTGCTCTCTATAACCCAAATGTAAATACCTAAAATGCAATAAAAAATAAATAAATAAAATAAAATAAGTAATTAAGGACTGTAATTGCCACCCTATCCAGACAATGTGTAAACAAATGCTAATCTTGACTTTTGTGAACCACTTAAGTAACAATCAGAATGTCAAAAAGTCCCCTAGCCCTCGGAATGTCCGGAGCCCCTCACCCTCATCTCCACCCAGAAGGTAATTTACAAAATTCACTAGCCCTCAAAATGTCTGAAGCCCCTCACCCCCACCCCTGCCCCTTACCCTCATCTCCACCCAGAAAGTAATTTACAGAATTCACTAGCCCTTGGAATGTCTGAAGCCCCTCACCCCTACCCCCGCCCCTCACCCTCACTCCCAAGGTGATTTTTACGGGTATAAAAGGTCTTGACACCCTCCTTTCAGGGCCATGGGTTGGAGAGATGCGAGTCCTCTGTGGCTGCCGGCAATAAAGACCCTGCAATTTGGCATACTTTTATCTTAGTGTTGACTTTCTATGCTCGCTCCACTACAACACAACCATCCCCAAGGCACATAGTCATCAGCTTCACCAAGGTCAAGGTAAAAGAAAAAATCTTAAAGGCAGAAAGAAAAGTCAAGTCCTGCACAAGGGAAGCCCACTAGGCTAGCAGCAAACCTCTCAGCAGAAACCTTACAAGCCAGAAGAGATTGGTGTACTATTTTCAGCATTCTTAAATAAAAGAAATTTCAACCAAAAATTTCATATCCCATCAAACAAAGCTTCATAAGTGAAGAAGAAATACAAACCCTTCTCAGACAAGCAAATGCTGAGGGAATTCATTTTAACTAGACCAGCCTCACAAAACGTCCTTAAGGGAGTGCTAAGTGAAACAAGAAATTGAAAGAATGGCACCTGCTACCACAAAACCACACATAGGCACATAGCCCACAGGCATTATAAAGCAACCTCAACTCTAACAACCAGCTAACAACATGATGACAGGATCAATATCTTACATATTAATAATAACCCTGAATGTAAATGGGCCAACCTTCCCACATATAAGTGAGAGAGTGGCAAGCTAGATGAAAATACAAGACTGAACCATCTTCTGTCTTCAGCGTACCCATCTAACATGTAATGATACACATGGGCTCAAAGTAAAGGGATGGAGAAGGATTCACTATGCAAACAAAAAGCAAAAAAGAGCAGTAGTCACTATTCCTATATAAAATAAACCAGATATTAAACCAACAAAAATTAAGGAGAACAAAGAAGGACATTACATATTGATAAAGGGTATAACTGAACAAGAAAGCTTAACTATACCAAATATATATGCACCCAATACGATAGTACCCAAATTCATAAAACAAGTTCTTCTTGGCCTATTAAAAGACTTAACCACATAATAATACTAGGAGGCTTCAACACCCCACTGACAGCATTAGACAGATCATCAAGGCAGAAAACTAGCAAAGAAACTACGGACTTAACACTTCACCAACTGGACATAATGAACATTTATAGAACACTCCAACCACCACAGAATATATAGGTTTCTCATCTCTACATGGAACATATTTTAAGATTGAACACATGCTCAGTCATAAAGCAGTCTCAACAAATTCAAAAACTTGAAATCATACCAAGCATACTCACACCACAGTGCAATCAAAATATAAATCAGTATCAAGAAGATATCTCAAAACTACACAGTTACATGGAAATTAAACAACTTACTCCTGAATAAGTTCTGTGTTAACAACAAAATTAAGGCAGAAATCAAACAATTCTTTCAAATTAATGAAAACAGAGTCACGACATACCAAAATCTCCAGGGTATAGCTGAACATGTTAAGAGGGAAGTTTATAGTACTAAATGCCTTTATCATGAAGTTAGAAAGATCTCAAATTAACTTAACTTTGCACCTAAAGGAACTAAGAAAAAAGAACAAACCAACCCTAAAACTAGCAGAAGAAAAAAAAACTAATTAGAGAAAAAATTAATTAAATAAAAAAAAAATTAGAGAAGAACTGAATGAAACTCAGATGCAAAAATCTAAAAAAATCTACACCAAAGATCAATGACACCAAGAGTTGGTTCTTCTAAAAAAAAAACAAGACTGACAAACCTCTAGCTAGATTAACAACAACAAAAAGAGATCCAAACAAGCACAATCAGAAATGACAAAGATGAAATTACAACCAATCCCATAGAAAAACAAAAGATCCTCAGAGAATACTATGACCAACTTTACACACACAAATGAGGCAATCTAGAGGAAATGAATATATTCCTGGAAACACACAATCTCCCAAGATTGAATCAGGAAGAGACTGCAACTCTGAATAGACCAATATTGAGCTCTGAAATAATAATAATAAAGCCTACCAGATGGATTCACAGCTGAACTCTACCAGTTGTACAAAAAGAACTAATATCAATCTTACTAAAACTATTCCAAAAAAAATTGAGGAGGAGCGGCTTCCCTCTAATTCACTCTATAAAGCTAGCATCCGCCTAACACCAAAATCTGGCAGAGACACAATAAAAAAGGAGAACTTCAGGTCAATATCCATGATGAACATAGATACAAAAATCCTCAATAAAACATAGCAAACTGAATTCAGCAGTACAACACAAAGTTAATATGCCAAAATCAAGTAGGTTTTATTTATTTATTTATTTTTTAATGAGACGGAGTCTCACATTGTTGCCCAGGCTAGAGTGCAATGGCACAGTCTCAGCTCACTGCAACCTTTGCTTCCCAGGTTCACATGATTCTTCTGCCTCAGCCTCCTGAGTTGCTGGGATTACAGGTGCGCACCACTGCACCCGACTAATTTTTTGTACTCCGGACCTCATGATCCGCCTGCCTCAGCCTCCCAAAGTGCTGGGATTACAGGCGTGACCCACCACACCCAGCCCAAGTAGGCTTTATTTTTGGGATGCAAGGTTGGCTCAATATATGCATATCAATGTGATTCACTTACCACATAAACAAAATTAAAAGCAAAACCCATACGATCATCTCAATAAATGCAGAAAAGGGTTTTAAGAAAATCCAACATCCATGATAAAAACCCTCAACAGACTAGGCATTAAAGGAATATACCTCAAAATCATAAGAGCCATCTATGAAGAACCCTCAGCCAACATCATACTGAATGGCAAAAATTGGAACCATTTCCCTTGAGAACTGGAACAAGATGAGGGTACCCACTCTCACCACTCCTATTCAGTACAGTACTAGCCAAGCAATTGGGCAACAGAAAGAAATAAAAGGCATCCAAAAAGATGTCAACGATCTCTGTCTGCTGACAATATGATTCTATACCTAAAACACCCTAAAGACTCCACCAAAAGACTATTAGAACTGATAAACAACTTCAGTAACATTTCAGGATACAAAATCAATGTACAAAAATCAGTAGCATTTCTATACATCAACAATGTCCAGGCTGACAGTCAAATCAAGAGCACAATCCCATTTAAAATATCCACAAAGAAAACAAAATGCCCAGGAATAGAGCTAACCATAGAGGTTAAAGATCTCTACAAGAAATATAAAACACTGCTGAAAGAAATCAGTGATGACATTAATAAATGGAAAAACATTTCATGCTTATGGATTAGAAGAATCAATATTGTTAAAATAGCCATACTGCCCTAAGCAATCTACAGATTCAACACCATTCCTATCAAACTACTAACATCATTCTTCACAGAAACTACTCTAAAATTCATGTGGAACCAAAAAAGAGCCTGAATAGCCAACGCAATCCTAAGAAAAAGAACAAAGCTGGAGGCATTACACTACCTGACTTCAAACTGTATTATAAAGCTATAGTAACCAAAAAGCATGATACTGGCACAAAAACAGACACATAAACCAACAGAACAGAATAGAGAACTCAGAAATAAAGCCACACACTTACAACCGTCTCATCTCTGACTAGACCAACAAAAACAAGAAATGGAGAAAGGACTCCCTATTCAATAAATGGTCCTGGGATAAATGGCTGGCCATATGCAGAAGATTGAAACTGGACCCTTACTTTTCACCACATATAAAAATTAACTCAAGATTGATCAAAGATTTAAATGTAAATCATCAAGCTATAAAAATTCTAGAAGAAAACCTAAGAAATATCCTTCCTGACATTGGTCTTGGCAAAGAATTTTTGGCTAAGTTCCCAAAAGCAGTTGCAACTAAAACAAAATTAACAAGTGGGACCTAATTAAACTAAAGAGCATCTGCACAGCCAAAGAAACTATCGAGAGTAAACATTTTATCGAGGGATAAAATATTCACTATGCAACCAACAAAGGTTTAATGTCCAGAATCTGTAAGGAAGTTAAACAAATCAAAAAGGAAGAAAAAAAAATTAAAAAGTGGGCAAAGGACATGAACAGGCACTCCTCAAAAGAAGATATACAAGTGGCCAAGAAACCTATGAAAAAATGTTCATCATCACTAATCATCAGAGAAATGCAAATCAAAACCACAATGAGTTACCATCTCCTACCAGGCAGAATGACCATTTTTAAAAAGTCAAAAAACAACACATAATGGCAAGGCTGTGGAGAAAAGGGAATGCTTATCTAGTGTTGATGAGAATGTAAATTAGTTTAGCCACCCTGGAAAGCAGTTTGGAGATTCCTCAAAGAGCTCAAAACAGAGCTATCATTCAACCCAGCAATCTCATTACTGTGAACATTCCTAAAAGAAAATAGATCATTCTACCAAAAAAACATATACATGCATAATGTTCATCACCACACTATTCACAACAACAAAGACATGGAGTCAATTTAAGTGCCCACCAATCATTGATTGGATAAAGAAAATATGATACATACACCATGGAATACTCCCCAGCCATAAAAATGGAATGAAATTATGTCCTCTGCAGCAACATGGATGAAGCTGGAGGCCATAATCCTAAGCAAACCAATACAGGAACAGAAAACCAAATATTGCATGTTATAATTGGGAGCTAACATTGAGCACACATAGACATAAACATAGGAACAATAGACACTGCTGACTACTAGACCGGGGAGGGAAGAAGGGGGATGTGAGTTGAAAAACTACCTATTGGGTACTATGTTCGCCACATAGTTTTGTGGGTGTAATATACCCATGTAACAAACCTCCACATGTATGCTCTGTAACTAAAATAAAAGTCAATATTTTAAAAAAAGACAATTTCTTGTGTTTCTTGTTGTCTTAGGTTTTAGATCACTCAAGAAAACAATTCTTTTTATTTAAAAAGCTAAGTTTTTTCTATAATTATGTAACTCTTTGAAGTATTTTAATTATCACTCTGTTTAAATGACTACTGTTCCCAGTGACCTATGATCCTATTTTAATTAAGTATTTTAAACCTTTTGACACTTTTTAACAACTTCTCAAAATCAAACACTAAATTAAGGCCTTTCAACCTCAAACCTACTTTGGAAGTTTCCAAACTGACCTCTAGAATTTCTCGAAGGAATTTTTTCCTCTCTTCTTATAAAAAAGAGAGGAGTTAAACTAATTAGGCTTATTTGATGTGTTAAGTTGCATGGGAAGCATTGTCAAATAGTAAGTGTTGCTGAACCATCTTTAAGTACATTGCATGGGTATGTTACTAATATGTTTTCCAGAAATGATATGAAATTCCCAGAAACTTGGCAGTCTTGATAGAACACTATCACTCATCATTTTGATTATTTTAAAATACTGTACTTACAGAAAAGGAAACAAAATGTTCTTGTCAATTGCATTATAATTAATTTTCATCAGACATTTAACCATTATCATTTAAAGTCTTGTCCAAAGACAGCTAATAGTTTTACTTTGGTACTTTCCTGAAAGCTATTGAAAACAACTATAAACCTAAATTTTTCATCTTTGAGGGGATTCATGGAAAGAACTCTGACAATACAGGTTTCTGATAATCTTAAGATCATACAATTGGATTAAGTAAGAATTTCCAGAACTCTAATAAATTGCTTGGTTCATAAAACCACTAACCCCTCATCAAGCAGAACACAAATTAATTGGTTGCCAATGAAATGCTTTGGCAGGTTTTCATACTAAGTCAGCCAGAACTGAAATTGTTAAGATATAAAATTTGAATGAACTCCATAAGATTGATCCAAGTCAAATTACCTTTGATGATCCAGTTCATAAACAGTACATAGTGCCTGAATTTGAGAAACCAACTGGTATTTAAAAGGATGTAAATTCAGCATTAAATGTGGGCTAATGGAGGGCCTGGACAGTTGCTTGGTCCTTCCTGAGTTCTTAAAGTTTTTATTATTAAAAGCTCTGTACTCCTTAACTCATAATAGGAGAGATAAAATAATCCAAATTATTTTTTAAAATATTGGCAGGCTCTCTGTTCTAAAATTGCTAAAATGGTTTATAACCAATGACTGGTTTGTCAAACTCATAATTTTGACAAGACAATAAAATACTCAGATGGTACATTTCCAGCAACTGCTGGATCATTTGAATACTTACAGATGTATATCACTCAATTCCTACCTTTAGTGAATATTTTCTGGATGTACAGAAACTTTCCCATCATGCAGGAAGGTTGCTGACATAACAGTAGCTAAAAGTTTATCATGAAATGTGAGATTTCTCCAGGAATATTCCATAAAGTACAGGTGCTCATTTCACTAGACAAGTTATAAAGCAGTTAAATAAGGATTACGAGCACAATGGCATTAGGCAATGCTAACTGAATGGACTGAAATGCCTTGTTCAAAGGTATTACTGATTGATGGCAGTCAGATCCACTCTCCTTGGAAAACACAGATTCACGCCTTATAAAATAGTTGCTGGCAGGTATATGGCCCTAATAATAGAACCTCACAAATTACACACTTTTGTAACTTCTAACATGACTAAATATTGCAAGATTTTAATGCATTATGCTAAAGTATATTTTTATCCGTTAAAAGAAACCCTTTGTGACCCACCAGCTGGTGATAGCTAGATCCTTCATGACCTAGAATCCACTGAATGGGTCCTTTGGAAGCAACACCAGAGAAAGACTGCCCTTGAGCCCCACTGAAAGGGACCATACCAAGTTCTTCCCACCACCTACACTACAGCAAAATTTCAGGGCCTCAAGCCTTGGAACCCTATATCTCAACTCAAGAGAGCCCTTCCAGACTCTTGGAACTGTAAATTCACTGGAGATCTCAAGGTAAAGCTGATCAGCGAAGTTTTTCTCTAGAAGCAAATGGCATCCGAGATGTGGACAGCTTTCCCAAGATCACAGGTCAAGACTGTTCTCTTCTGTCACTATGAAATCTTTGTTCCCTGTCCTCTTCTCTTTATGTTTCTTTTCAGTTTATATATGGCAAGATAATATGATAATTAAGATTTCATAATTGGCAGCTTTTGTAGGGAACTCAACTGAATGTTGACTATGTCATGTTAAACATAAATCCCTATATGGTCTTAGAGATATTCTAGTTCACCATGTAACAAATTTCATTAATATTCCAAGTGTGACTATTTGTTCAAATGGCACATCTGGTCTTTTCCATAGGATTAGGTTTTTAGATTCATATATTCAGACTCTTGTTTAAATCTAATAGTAGAAAAAACCTATATTAAGGGTTTTGCAGTTAAATTATGCCAGAAACTAAGAAAACCAAAAGTAAGATAATTTGACAGTTTATAGATAACTTTGTAACCCTAATCCCTTAACTTTCAGAAGTCATCTAACATACAATGATTCAATAATGGACCCCTGGATAAATATTACCAGTGCTTCTCAACTGATGATTTGTAACACACAAGGTATCACACAAGAAACCCTGTGCCCCTCCAGGATATATTTTTATCTGTGATGGATTTAATGGTCAACCATATGTGTTGACCAAAATAAGGGGCCAATGTGGATTAGAGATTCTAAAAGTACCACTGCCACTTCATAAGCAACTGGAAACTGAACATTGATCTATATCACTTAATTTGTGCCATGGACTAACAAGAAGTTGTGCTTGCTTTGGCAGCACATATACTAAAATTGGAATGATACAGAGGAGGCTAGAATGGCCTGTGTGCCAAAATGACCATGCAAATTTATGAAGTGTTCCACATTTAAAAATAAAAATAATAGGCCGGACGCAGTGGCTAACACCTGTAATCCCAGCACTTTGGGAGGCCAAGGCAGATGAATCACGAGGTCAGGAGTTCAAGACCAGACTGGCCAACATGGTGAAATCCCGTCTCTACTAAAAAATAACAAAAATTAGCTGGGCATGGTGGCTCATGCCTGTAATCCCAGCTACTTGAGAGGCTGAGGTAGGAGAATTGCTTGAACCAGGACCCAGGAGGCGGAGGTTGCGGTCAGCCAGGATCATGCCACTGCACTCCAGCCTGGGCTACAGACCGAGACTCCAACTCCAATATATATATATATATATATACACATACATAAATAAAAAAGAGGAATTTTCTGGCAAGCTTAAATCACTGTAAATGGCTATCTTTTGTTGAACGTTTCTTCCTTGGCTTGTCATAAATGTATATAGAGTTATAATTAGAAATTTATCTCAAATATTAGCTACCATAGCTGACTCTACTGCAAAGGCTATCATTGCTCAGAATCCTTCATAAATTCTCTTGCTAACATTCTTTTAAACTGCTTTGGATTACCTGTTGGCGGAACAGGGGAATGTGTATGCTAATACCTCATGATGCACTTTGATAAATATGTTTGATATGGTAGAAACTTAGTTTTACAAAATCAACAAACAAGCTACTTGGTTAAAACAAGTAGATTCTTCTGGCTCATTTTTTGATAGATTTTATTCCAGCTGTTTTGGTTCATGGTGGCCTCTGTTAAAGGAATACACTTACTATCTTAGTATTATCCTCCTGATAACCATCACAATAGTCTCCCTGGTGTGCTATATTCTCTCAAGCATCTTAAATGCTCATATGCAGCCATCTGTTGTACATCAAATGGTCTCACTACTGTTAAAATAACAAACACACAAAGAGAACATAAGGAATCATTCAACTAGCCTGATGCTGTGAATTATGTATTTCATACCAAGACCAAACAAGTCCATGACGATGGTGACTGAGAGTGGTGGCATCAATGCCCAATCTTGAGAGACTGGCTAAAACGGAGAAATTGTTAAATTAACTTAAATTTGGCCTGAACAAACATATGAAAACATGCTCATCATCACTGGTCATTAGAGAAATGAAAATCAAAACCACGTTGAGATACCATCTCACGCCAGTTAGAAAGGCAATCATTAAAAAATCTAGAGACAACAGATGTTGGAGAGGATGTGGAGAAACAGGAACGCTTTTACACTGTTGGTGGGAGTGTAAATTAGTTCAACCATTGTGGAAGACAGTGTGGCAATTCCTCAAGGACCTAGAAACAGAAATTCCATTTGATCCAGCAATCCCATTACTGGGTGTATACCAAAAGGATTAGAAATCGTTCTATTATAAAGACACATGCACACGTATGTTCATTGTGGCACTGTTTAAAATAGCAAAGACCTGGAACTAACCCAAATGCCCATCGATGATAGATTGGACAAGGAAAATGTGGTACATATACCCCATGGAATACTATGCAACCATAAGAAACAATGAGTT
>PVKP010009669.1:12565-67500 GCA_004027715.1 Plecturocebus donacophilus
AAAAAAAAAAAAAAAAAAAAAAATTGGCCTGAAGCTGCCTCCATACCTTGCATTCCTGTGCAGCAAACCTCAACCTAACGTAGTATGTAAACAAACCGAAACATATAACAAATAGCTGAGTTTCAGCCAGTCACAGGTAGCCAGATCATTACACCATGCCCAAATGAGGCAAATGCCTAGCTGTAGCTAATAGAATGATTTCTCTACTTTGCTTTTGTGCCCATTCTATAAAAGCTCATTGCTCAGGTTGCTGGGCAGAAAGAGCTCTGTGAACTTCTAGTTCCGAGGTTTGCCCAATACAAGAAATTTTTGTGTGTATGTGCTCAAATAAACTTTGGTAAATTTAATTTATCTAAATTTTTTCTTTTAATAGTTATAATACTAAAATTTGGAGACATTTGTGCATTAACACAGCATTCTTTATAGGAATTTATCCCAAACTGCAATGCTGCTTTTCATATCCTATTGTCATTTTTAAACTGTGTTAAAGAAATACTAAATTCTATAGATTTTGTATCAACTTTTTTTTTTTTTGTGAATGAGCATAATTATCCTGCCATATGGAAGCACACTCTCTGAGTGACATTTATTGTTGGTCTGACAATCACCTTCTTACACTCTTTCAAGTGGAAAGAGAGACACAGAACAACAGAGGTGGCTAAAGTTGTGTGTGTGTTTCCTGCATTGATATTACCTGCCTGATTTCCTGTAATTACATAAATATATATTTAGATTATTGAAGGAAAAACCAGAATAGGGCCTTTAATAGCAGGCCTCAAGGTGAAATGTCCATAGGAAATAGCCAAACTCCCCTTTGCCTTCTGGGTAGAACTTTAAAAAGAAGAAAGATATCTGTTGTTAGCATTAAGCAAGGGCTATATGAAATCAACAAGAAGAGGGAACACTGAAAGATTAAATAATCCAAGATCTGTGTCTTGGGTTCCTCAAGTTATTCTTCCTATTTCCATTTTATATGTTTATCCTCAAGAAAAACTACTTGTTTTGCATTTACTGTGTTCTTTAATAAACACAGCCAGATGCAGTCACTCACACATGTAATCCCAGTAACTCAGGTGGCTGTGTAGGATAATTGCTTAAGGCCAGGAACTTGAAACCAGCCTAGACAACATAGCAAGATCCCATCTTTCAAAAAAATTAAATTAGCCCAGCCTGGTGTCATGCCTGCATTCTCAGCTGCTTGGGAGGCTGGGGTGGGAAGAGCATTAGAGTCCAGGAGGTTGAGGCTGCAGTGAGTTATGACTGTACCACTGTACTCTAGCCTGGTGACAGAATGAAATCCCAATATCAAAACACACACACACACACACACACACACACACACACACACACACACACACACACAATCCTCTGATTTTTCTAAGAATTTAATTATGATAGACAAAGTCACTCGAAGATTTAGATACAACAAATTATGATTTGATACAATAAAAAATAAATACAGCTTTTTGTAGTTTGATTGTAACTCAGTAATATGAAAAGCATTACTTTCATTCTCTAAACTGTCTTTCAAGTAAAAAGCAAATGTTTCTGACGAAATGTAATGCCTTGGTCTAAGAAATTCTTATTCCAGTATCTGTAAGTATATTCTGTTTTCTTGACTTGGTCTTTGAGAAACATTTAATAGTGACTTTCATTGCCAGAATAACTTTCATGAAAAATGTATTGACTTTAACTGATCCAAAATTAATATTGCCCTAAGTCTATACAGCTATCAAAAAATGTTTTCCTTTACTAAGATCATCCCTTGAAGGTTGCAATAAAAGACTTGATGTTAATTTCTAAGGTTTTGAAAATTGGTAACCCAAACTGTAACATTTGATGGATTAATAGTATCTCCTCCTTTCCCCATCCCCTTAGCCAACAACAGATTGACTTTGAAATGCCAAGACCTTAAAGAAATAAAGAACAACCCAAATGCAGTGTCCTCAACCCCACCTTTGATTGTTATTATAAAATTTTAAATCCTAAAAGGATCTGATTTAAAAAATTAATTCTTGTATTAAGATTGGCAATAAAAGTACTTACAACCTTAAAAGACCAAATAAGAGCACTCTCAGAAGCCTGAATTTAAAACAAAAACATATCCCTGAAATGTTTAAGGCTAGAAGGAGCTTCAAAAATTATTCTGCCCTACTTCTTATTTTGAAATGAAAAAGCTTCCCTTATTAATTTGCTGGATTGATGACTTAAAATGTTATTCCCTCATAGCCTACCATATCTCCTTTAAAAAAGCATTCTTCCAGTGGACTTCAAATTTTATGCATCAGGATTTTCCAAGTTGCTTGTTTAAAATGCGTATCCCTCGACATTATCATCAATAACTCCGACTCAATAAATGCAGGTTGGGCGCAGTGGCTTACAGCTGTAATCCCAGCACTTTGGGAGGCTGAGGCAGGCGTATCACTTGAGGTCAGGAGTTTGAGACCAGCCTGGCCAACATGGTGAAACCCTGTCTCTACTAAAAATACAAAAATTAGCTGGGCGTGGTGACACATTCCTGTAATCTCAGCTACTCGGGAGGCTGAAGTGGGAGGATGGCTTGAACCTCAGAGGCGGAGGTTACAGAGAGCCAAGATCCCACCACTGCCCTCAAACCTGGGCAACAGAGAAAGGCTCCATCGCAAAAATAAATAAATAATAAAATGAAAAAGCTTCCCTTATTAACTGGATTGACATATTAAAATGCTGTTCTTCATACCTTACTGTATCTCCATTAAATAAGTATCCTTCCAATGGACTTCAAATTTTATGCAGCAGAATCTTCTAAGTTGTTTGTTTAAAATGCATATCCCTAGACATTATCAACAATAACTCTGACTCAATAAATCCAGATAGGCCCAAGGAATCTGAACCTGTCTTTTTAATAAGCACTCTTCGTGACTCTAGGACAGGAGGTCCATGGACCATACTTTGAGGCATGATGCTAGGCAATAATATAAACAGGCCATGTACTTAATATTTAGCCTGCTGGTGGAAACATTTTGTCTAATAGTTTCAACAACTCCAAAGGCAAAAGATGTACTTGGGAAAGGCAGGGTTGAGTAAGAATCATTTTACAATAACGTGTTTTTGAAAGCCTTTTTCATTACTTAGGAGAATACCAATAAATGGAGGTGAAGGCAGCGGGGAAGAAGATCCTTTGTCACTATACTGTACAACCTGAGGACATTTTCTTTGGAAGTGCACTTTAATAGACTGCATAAAAAGTGGGGGAAATATCAAGCCACATTATGCTCTTAAAAGCAAAACAAGAAAAAAAAAGAGCTTCTAAATAGGTACTGAACAATGCCATGCAGTATTATGATGTTCATTTCTAGTAATATAAATGAACATCTTGAGTTTAGTATTTTTTTTCAAATTCTTTTAGAGTTAGTGTTCTTTTTGCTGAGGTAAATGTAGATTAATAAGAATAAAATGGCAGAACTTATTCTTAAGTGATGTGAAATAATGCTTTTACTATAAAGCACAGGTTTTTTTTAAAAAAATTAACTATTTGAAATAAATTGGTGTAATTTTATTTTTAAATATTTACATTTGTATAAATTCATATGACAGCCAAAGCCTTACCCCAAATGTCATAAATTCCCCTGGGTCTGCAGATTGCTTTCTCTTAGTGCATTAGTGTATTTCTTCTAAACAAAACTAGTTTTGCTTTTCAATTGTTACCTTTAATAATTTTAGGTAAAAATCGGTGGCCTTATTTTGTATTGTTCTTTGTTAAAAGGTCAAAATATTTCATAGTTTAAAAAAGAAAGTAAATGCAACTAACTAAATGACTTGAATTTTGATACTTATAAAAATCACAAATGGATCAGTTTCGGTATATAAAAACATTAGACACTCATTTATTTACAGCCTTCCCCAACAGAACAAAATCTAGACCCACAGAATTGACACACGATAAATTCAGGGAGGCCTACCTACTCCCCAGTGGAGCTGTCCAGGAAACCCAGAGGGCCCTGATGGGACTCATAATTCTGAAAACAATACTGAGTTCCTTCAATCAGTAGCAATCCCAGCAATGCAAGCCACCGAAGACAGTCCTGATGTGTGGACAGCCCCAGTGTGTGGATGCCTGATTTGAGCTCACATTAGGAAGGATAGTCGCCAATCAATGTCACAATGGTCAATATTCCAGGGCTGTCCCTCATCTATAAATAACCAATTCTGGGTGGTGGTGGTCCCAAACAGGCTGCAGAACTATGAGCCGTGGCTTTGAAGGACAGAAAAGGGTTTGTCTCTAATACTAGACACAACGTACCAATATGAAGTTCTATAAGGACCTGTTGAGAACTAGGAAGCCTGGTAGCCGCATGTCATTGCCAAATTCACTTGTAATGGTCTACTGACACCCACTAGAGATTCAAAATTGCAAAACTCAATCAACTTACTTGGTTTGTTTAAATACTTCTGCATAAACAAGAAACATACGAAGAAATTTAAAATGTTTTGTTTTATAGTACAATCAGATTGGAAAGTACTTGCTTTAAAGTTACTGTCAGGCCTATTAGTGTTTAAGAATTTGTATATTTCCTCCTTTTGGCATGAATCTTCATACTAAAGGCTGCATACCAAACACTCAGAGTTTAAAAACTAGCTTGCCTTCTAGAAAATAGCAAGGAGGAAAAGGTAACAATTGAAATAATGAACAATTAAAATAGTAACTTTCATTATTGAGACTCTACTGTAAAGAGAAAAGCTCTGATAGTCACTTTTTCAACATTTATTATTTCAAATCCCTATAAAAACCTAACAAAATAGATGTTATTATACTTTCTTAAGCAAAAAGGTCAGAAAAATGAAATAAGTTGCTGAAGAAAATGGACAAAGTTTTGAACAGAAGATGCCAAAATCTGTACACTTTCCATTATTTCAAACCCTATCTAGTCTTCTATTGAGAGAAAATAAAATTGTCATATCATTAAAATTTGTATTTGTATACAAATAATTTCTGTGAATATATATATATATATATATATATATATATGTATTATAGAAATAGAGATGGATAAAGACACAGAAAATAATTGAGAATAAGCCAAGAAAAGGAGCAGCTATCCCAATATCCCTGGTCCTAGTTCTGCCCTGGATCTAACAGTCATAAAAATCACTCCACTCTCTGGGGTCCCATTTCTTCATCTGTAAAATGGAATTAATATGCAAGAATTTACTTCTCCTCAAAAAAGGACAGGGACATGTTTAAAAGACACAGGAGCCAACCTGAAGGAGCCCCATAGCCAGGTTGGAACAATCTGAGCAACAAAATAAACAGTGATGGTACTGGGTGGTAACCTATATATTTTAAAATCTGTGAGTTCATACTAATATAAATAAATCATTGGAAAAATACATGAATGGAGGAGAAGCAGCAGCTCTTCCTTACCGGGGAATCCCAATTAGTAAATATAGAAAGAATAAGAGAAAGATATCATCACAATTAGGCAGATTATAGAGTAAGAATTGCTGCAGGCAACTTCCACTGAAAGAGACTACAATCAGTAAGTGAAGGTTTGGAAATAAACAGGCTATTAGTAATAGTAAACTCTCAAACTATCTTACCCAGGATATTTATCAATTTCAAAGGAAAAAATAATAAATTCATATTGAAAAACCCCACAACACAGAACCTTAACCAAGTGATCAAAGTTAACATAATCAGTAATAAGATACACCAACATCCTGTACCCCTTAATATGATGTACTGAGAAGGATACAATACTACAACTGTAGTATTTCTCATCATGAGAAAACATTAGACAAACCCAAACCAAGAGACATTCTATCAAAATAACTTACCAGTACCCACAAAAGTGTCAAGGTCATAAAAAACAAGGCAGGAAAGGGAAATTGTCACAGATTAGAGGAGACTAAGGAAATATAACTAAATGCAACGTAGAAATTTGCACTGGATCCTAGTATAGACCAAAAGCATTAAGGGAAAAACTAGTAAAATATTAATTTTCTGGTTTTGATAATTATACTATGATTATATAAGTTGTTAACATTAGGGAAGGCATTTAATTGCAAACATATTACAATTAAAGGTGAAGTATTAGGTTCCTAAATCACAACCCCTGCTTTTCTATCTCTGAGCCTTTTATCACATCATTCCCTTTAGCTGAAATGTCCTTCTTCTATTCTTCTTGGCCACATCTTTCCTGTACTACAAATTCAAATAGAATGCCAGCCCCTCCATGGTTCTCCTGGTTGGAAGTCATTTCTCTCTCCTATTATTTCCACAGCACTTTAACCACACCCTTCCCATAACACGTACCACATTCCCCCTTGTATTTTAGCAACTGATATAAATGACTCATTAATCCTACCTGACAAGTTCATTAAATATTATCATATTATCTGTTAAGCCACACAATGACTATAATTGTATCTGACACAGATCTAATGGCTTTTGGAAAGACGCTTGATTACAATCGCCTTTGTGAACTTCAAGCTCATAAGGCATCAATAAATAATCCAGATTGCCAATGTATTCGTACGCAAGGGGAGCTAGAACTGCCAAGCCATTAGGAAGTTCATCTCAGGTTAGCCAGTATATTTTTTCCTATTACAGGAGGCATATATGGAAAGCTAAATTAGGATCAGCAGACTGCTTGAGGAGCAAGGAGAACAAGTGGGGCCATTTTCATGAATAAGAGCAAAACAGACTGAATGGCTTGATCATAAAACTACACCCACTACAGGGCCAGACTTTTCTGTTCTCAGGCCTGGGCCTCCTCATTGCTTAGTGCTCCATCAATACTGATACATTTTTCCTTTATGATTATTTGTCTATTTCCACACTAGTCTCTCCTTTTTAAATTTTTTTATTATTTATTTTGCCATTCTCAGCCCTGGCTGCATTTTAGAATCACCTGGAAAGCTCTCAACCCTGATGCAAAAATGGCATTTCCGGGAAGATGGAGGCACACAAGTCAGATTTGGCACATGTTTTCACGGAGAGGACCCCGCAATGACAATGATATCACCTCTTCTTTTCTGGAGAGAATCTGAGGATAGACTTTTTTATTACCATGAATGTCACCCCAGAGGTCAAGAGTCATGGGATGAGGTTTGCCAAGGAGCGGCTGCTAAAGCATGGATGGAATCAAGGCAAAGGCCTCGGCCGGAAGGAGAATGGTATCACCCAGGCTCTCAGGGTGACGGTGAAGCAAGACACTCATGGGGTGGGACGTGACCCTGCCAAGGAGTTCACAAACCACTGGTGGAATGAGCTCTTCAACAAGACTGTGGCCTACTTGGTAGTGGAAACTGGACAGGATGGAGTACAGATAAGAAGCCTTTCTAAGGAGACCACCCGTTATAATCATCCCAAGCCCAACTTGCTGTATCAGAAGTTTGTGAAGACGGCCATGTTGACTTCAGGTGGAGAGAAGCCACAAAGAATTGGAAAGCTGCAGTGATGACAACAACCAGGGTCCCAAGTCCCCAGAGATTCTGACTAAAGCTGCTCCAAGCCTGCGAGGGGTGAACAGTACACAAGGTTGACCATCTTGGGATCATGATGAAGGCCAAGCTTGCTCACCTAGAAGCCCAGGAGCAGGCCTTCCTGGATCCCCAGGACCCTGGGGCCCCTCAACCACAGTCAGAGAGCAAGCCCCCCCATAAAAGGAAAAAGAAAAGGAAGCAGAAAAGGAGGAAGAAGCTGCAGCATCTGAAAGGAATGACGCAGATGAGAAGTACCCAGAACACACTGACCAAAGCATCAAAAAAAGCAAGAAGAAAAGGCGACATCAAGAAGTAAAGATCTCAGCGGAAAGAGAGGGTACAACTGAAGGGAATGAGGAGGAGGAGGAGGACACTGCAGGAACAAATGGGCTTGGGGAATTGCATAGCAGAGAGAAAACCAATCAGTCCCTCAGGAAGAGGAAGAAAAAGAAGAGGTGGCACCAGGAAGAGAAGATGGGGGTTTTGGAAGAAAGAGGAAAAAGCAAGGAGGCTGCAGGCAGTGTCAGGACAAAGGAGGTGAAGAGCAGGGCGTACACTCACCCATGCAGCCAAAGAAAGAAGAGGGAGCAACAGAAGGAGGATTGAACCCAGAGGGTGGAGGTGAGGAAACTGTTTTAGGTGGTGGGACCAGGGAAGCAGAGAGCAGAGCATGCAGTGATGGAAGAAGCAGGAGAGGCAAGAAGAAAAGGCAGCAGCATCAAGAGGAGGAGGATAGCTTGGATGTGAGGGATGAGGAGGACGGCGCGGCTAGGGAAGCAGAGAGCAGAGCACGCACTGGCTGGAGCAGCGTAGGTAAGAGGCAGCGGCAGCAGCATCCCAAGGAGGAAAGAGCTGGAGTCAGCACTGGCCAAAGAGCCAAAAAGAAGAAAAAGAAGAGAGAGGTCTGGTCAAGGTGGGGTTCAATCGATTCATTTTCAGGAGCTGAAATGCCTCAAAGACCAGTGTCGATGCACATCTGCAGGTCTTCTGCACCCCTCTAAATGAGGAGTTCCTCCCAAAAAGGAAACTGATCTCTGGGACGTCAGCTGCTGAGAGGAGAGAGCAGTAGTCCCATACCTTAGTTGAGGGAGCCAGCATAGTCCCCTCTGCAGCTTCTAACCTAGGATCATGAACTCAGGTGCCTAGAGAAGCCAGGCAGCTAAAGGACAAGGAATGCTGGGGGCTGTGGGAACAGGGATGCACATACCCTTTGAAGGAGCATTCCTGCTAAAAGAAGCTGAAAATGTAGACTTATGTGAAGTGCTCTGATTTTTAAATATTGTGAAGGTTAAGGAAAACATAGATTTGGATCTATGGGCTAGATTTAGCCCACGGTTGCCAGTTTCTAGCACTACCAAATGAATGAATAAACATCAGCTTGGGCTCCTAGCCTACAGATTAAAAAACAAACAAACAAAAACAAACAAACAAAAAAACACCATAGGCCTGAGCCATTCCCGAGGATCAACTAAATCAGACTTTCCAGAGGTGGGCCTCCGGCCTCAGGTTTTCTGATGGCTCTCCAGATGATTCTAAGATGCAGCCAATGTTAAGAACTAGCATTATATTGATAAAATATTTGTTTATCTATATTAATATCACCAAGCAGAAAAAAGACAAGTCCAACATTTTCTGCCTTGTTCCCTGCTATCATCTGTTCTCTGCACCGCCACCACTACCGCCACCCTCTCCTGAAGATACGTGATCTCACCTATTCTCTAGTGTGTCTATTCATTTAATGCCTAGGTTTCTGGAGATGCCTTGTCTTTACCCAAATGGAAGGTTTTCTGGCAGGATCTCACAGGTCTCCAGTATAGCACATTTTTAGGTACATCATCACAGTAACGTAGGGCAAAATACTTCTAACATATACAACAGGTGGAAGGATCCAGTATTTTATCATTACCATCAGTGTTTGACAGAAATGAGATGGGAAGCAGCTGGAAGCAAGAGGTAAAGAATTCATTTAAAAAATGTCTTGAGTGCTAACTTCTTTATGGTTTACTATGTGGGTCCATGATGTGATAGAAAAATGAATTAAAAAAAGATGAATCCCACACGCTGAGAGTCTGACATGGTTCATATGATGAAAACTGTAGTTTACACCATGAGAGATAAAGATGCTATGAGAAATAAAGATGCTATGAGAGTTGGGGGGATTGCAATTGGGGTGGGGAGTGATTTCTAGCCAGGAGATTATGAGAGGCTTTGTTTATGGGAAAGGAACCTTATTTATTGGAACCTTTGATTATGGGAGAGGAGGTAGCAGTAAATATGACTGTGGAAGGAGGTGTCCTACCCCAGCTTTGAAGGTGGAAAAACAGAGAAGTTGTGTTTGGTGTTACTGGAGATTCCTGCTTTCTCCTGGTCCTCACGGCTTGAGGGTATGCTGCTGTCACTTTTTCAGGATGTGAATTATATCACCCGTGAGCCAGGTGTAGGCACACTCCTGATGTTCTGGCAGTGGCCAATAATTTGAGGAGTCAGGGTAAGATTTGAAGATGTGGGAGTAGGAAGAAGGGCATTCTCAGAGGATATGGCCTAAGCAAAGATGAAAAGGTGTGCAACTGTGGAGGATGGGCAGTAGTTCCATTTCCTTCCTATGTCAAGGAGAAGAGAAGACATCAACACTGGAAATATTCTGCCATTCTGGTAGTTTTGGAACTATTCCCCATCAAAGTCTGGTTAAATCTTGACCAGAAATTATGAGAGTTCAGTTGTCTGCTGTTTTACACTCATAATCTAATGTATGTGTCCAAAGGGTTGGGTAGTAGATGCAGAGGTCTCACTAATGCATTTATGTATTTCGGTCTTGAAAGGTCCCAAATTAAATCATAGAAGAGAGAACTTGGAGATAAAGAGATCAGCCATTTCAATGGTGGTGATAGCATTTTTCTATGAGGTGCAATTTTGGTCACCTGCCATTTCCTATACTATTATTTTACCTTAATAAAAAGAAGATAACACCCGCTCTGTGCAAGTTAAGAGTAAATTTGAGTCTGAAGATGAGAAATATCTCTATTAACAAGAACGGAGCAATCTGTGCAAATCATTCCTCAGGAGTCAGGGAAGTGGCAACCTGCCAGCTCAGCGGCACATAGAGCCCAGGCAGCCCCACAGCTGTCTCTCAGCACTGCCAGCCATCACCATGGCAACGGCTCCTCCCAGGAGAGCAGCTCAGCCCACTGAAACCACCCATCATTTAAAAATTAACACAGATGATTCCCGATGAGATTGTGTGCAACAACAACAAAAATCTTATAGAACTGTCCTTTCTAAGGACGTAATTCAGACAATATAGACTGTGAATTAGAAGAGTGATTCTCAAAATTCAGCATGCTTCAGGCTCATTTGGCAGGCTTAACAAAACACAGATTGCCAGAAGCCCACCCCTAGAACTTCTGATTCAATGTGGCTGGGGTAGAGGCAAAGAATTCATATTTTTAGCAAGTTCCCTAGAGATGCTGATGATTCTGCTCTGGGGTCACACTTTGAGAACCACTGGGTTACATACTAGGATTGTATCAGTGTTGATTTCCTGATTTTGATTACTGTACTATGGTTATGTAAAAGAATGTCCTTGGTCTTAGAAAATACTCACAGCTGTATTATATTTAGGACAAAAAGGCATCATGTCTGAAACTTATTCTCAAACAATTCATTAAAAAATGTAGATAGATAAAGTAAATGTGGAAAAATAACAACTGGGGAATCTGGATAAAGGGCATATGGAAGTTCACTGTGTTTTTCTTGTAACATTTCTGGTAGTTTAAAATTACATTAAAATTATAAATATTTTCCAATTAATACAGGGAAAGAAGGTTATAGCAATATACACCATGTATGTCTAATACAGTAGCGAGAAGCCACATATGGTTATTTAAATTTAAACTAATTAAATTCAAATAAAATTTAAAATCCAGATCCTCAATTGCACTATCCACACTTCAAGTGCTAAAAGCCATGTATATGACTAGTGGCTACTATATTAGACAACACAACTATAGCCCATTGCCATCAGCACAGAAAGTCCTATGGAATAGTGCTGACTGCAGTTCAAAATATTCTAAGATTTGGAAAGAACCTTTGGAAAAGTTAATGCCCTAAAAGCAGCAGTAGAGGTAGTAGTAATAGTTATAAGCAGTAGGAGTCAGTTATTTCTAAAACGATACAGCTGATTAACTAAAGGAGGCTGAAGAAGAAATATGATCAAACGATAGCAGGTGGATCATAGTATCCAAAATATGCATATGCAAGTATCTGTAGTTTTGCATGAATTGTTGACATATTTGCCAGAGTAACTATTCAATATCACTGTTCGCATCTGTCATCATCTTACTGATTTTCTCAACAACCCATTGGATGAAGGACAAGCAGATATCCAAACAAACCAGTTTTTCTCCACTCACCCTCTGCCCTGTCCACTTTCCTGCAAGCAGAGCAGGGTCAAGACACAGATGGGAAAATACTCAGCAAGGCTGAGGCTGACCTGCAGGGGAATGGCCAAGACATGGAATCTTTCAACTTGTTCAGATATTTTTACTTGGCTATTAGTTTCACTTGGGATGATACATCAGCTAATGTGCAGAGCAGGCAAGGTTGTTTTTGCTGCTATTCCTTTTCCTTCTGAGCTTCTTTTCTTTCTCCTGTCTCTTCTTTTCTCTCTCTCAAACAAATGGCACATTCAAGTTAGCTCTAGTTGTCCAAAGTTTTCTGACCCAAATAGGACTGCCTTCTACTCTAAAGAGCATCTTTTTTCCTCCCAAGCATCATGTCTTTTGGGTTTCAGCAACATCCAAGTAATGAGGTGACTAAATTCATCCTAAAGTATGAACAGTACCAAATTCTCCCAAGGTGCATTTGGCTAACTCTAGCTTCCACAATATTCTGGCGGATACTTTTTGAGCAGTCATCTTTGAATAACCAAAGTCATCTTTGGTTATTCTCTACCTGACCCAACCTCTGTCAATCCCCTCTGTAACCTCTCAGGAGTAAACAAACAGATCCACACTGCAGCTACATATTGTCCATTTTCCCTCTCTTACCTTTCCAAGCAGCTTCGCACTGTCTTGGGGCTCAGTAAAAACACATAGCTATTACTTGGATATAACAGAGAGTTGTTGAAAACATTGTAAATACCTGAAGCTGTAAACCACAAATTGATAAATATGAGGAATACTTGTGGGGGAAAAGGCCCTATTTCCATTTCTTTTTTTTTTTTTTTTTTTTTTTTTCCTATTTCCATTTCTAACCTTCCACTGAAGAAATTAAACCATAGAGCTGGAATCCAAAACTGAGGACATATTCTTCTACTCTAACCAAGCATCTGTTAGAGCATTTAAATGTCCATCTAAGCATCAGACCAATCTAGGTTTGTCCCTCCCTCTATGAAAAAATTGTTGAAGCATTCTTTTACAGCAATTTCTCCTTTTTTGATTTTTCTTAGAGGTAGGGTCTTACTCTCCTGCCCAGGCTGGAGCACGATGGCATAATCACAGTCCAATGAAGCCTTGAACTGCTAGGCTCAAGCAATCCTCTTGCCTCAGTCTCTCAGCTAGCTGGGACTACGGGCTCATGGAACCACGTCCTGCTATTTTTTTTTTTTTTTTTTTTTTTGGAGATAGGGGATCTCACTATGCTTCCCAGGCTGGTCTTGAACTCCTGAACTAGGAGTTCTCTCACTTTGACCTCCCAAAGTGCTGGGATTACAAATATAAGCCATCACTCCTGGCCTCCACCTTAAAATATATTCGTTTTTATTTAGTTTGCCAGCAGAAGGAAAATGCTTCCTTAGAAACAACTTTTGACAGTTATCTAATCATTCTTAGCTGCAAGACACAGTATCCCAGGTCTTTATAGTTCAATTTATGGTTTGATACTTGCACTTTTAAGATCTCTTTACAGAAGCCTTTTTACCATGCAACATATTTTTACAAAGATTTCCAAGAGAAAAGGAGAGTCTCACCTCACAGTACTCCGTGATAATGCAGAAATTATCTTGCTCCACAAAACTCGCATGGAACTTGACAATGGCTGGGTGGTCCAGCTTGGAGAGGAGCTGGGCTTCCAGACTGGCCTGTACTGTTTCATTTGGATTTAGTTCTCCAACAGAGATTTCCTTCAGTACCTTTCTGCAGGCAAAAAATAAAATAAAACCATTTAGAGCTGAAAAACACATTTAACAAATATCAGCAAGTAGTGCAGAGCCACCTAATTAATGCCTAGGTTGTGACCTACTCATATATCTGATATTGTCTATTATGATACTGTGTCTCCTGGTGGGACCTGAGCCTGTTTTTCTGTCCTGCTTCCCCAAGGCCTCTGACCTCCACATCTTGTGTACCCTACTGTTCTATTAAGGGCAGACATGGAACTAATCTTGAGCAACGTTGCTGTGGTGGCCCTTCCTCCACCTCTCTGGATGTTTCAGTCTCTCTCGGTTTCTCTTATAGTTACCTGTTTCTGTCTCTTTCTGTGTGTGTTCATACACACACACACACACTGATACATAATCCATAACTCTGTCTCCCTGTATCTTATTCTTTCTTTGCCTCTTTGCTTCTGTGTCTCTGCCTCTTTCTGTGTCTCTCTTTGCCTCTGTGTGTGTGTATTTACATGTATTTACACACATTCACAGGCATGCTTCTCTCTCTCAGCTGTAAAATTTTCCAAATATATGGACAATACCAATAAGAGTATCTATTTTCTTTTTAAAACGATTCTTAGCATGTCATACTTTATTACTACCAGTATTCAAAACAAAAATTAACTAAAAAGATTAACAGAGATATTTAGTATTTCTAGCATGTATAAATGAAAGAAGAGCTCATTAAATTCCCAAGTCATTAATTTAAAAATTGTGATAAGTCTGAGTAGATCAAAACATTATCTCTTCTCATCTAAGAAAAAAAGAGTCTGATGAACAAATCAATTATAGTACCAAAGTGTAAACTAGACTGTTGGAAAAAAATACTTCAGAACACCAATTATGTTTGCAGACAGAGTCTGCTGCTTATAAGTAAACATTGGCAGTTCATTAAGGAAAGTTCTGCAGGACCTGTACTAGAAAACATCTTACAAAAATCTTCTTTAGGAGTTGCTACTATGCATACCAATAAAAATGTATCATAGTAGAAAATCTCTTTAGGCCCTTTAACCAACTCATAGATTAACCAACATTCTCCAGTCCTTTCTAACAGATGCTGACAGATGCCCTTGCCACAGGGAATGCCTTCAGCTAGTAAGCTCTCCTTGGCATGCCCACGAACTTCTGCCCCCCCAGTTGAGATGCGGACTTACTCAAGTCATTGTGTTTATTCCCAAGCCTGTTAATGCCGGTTGTGTTCATCATTGTAAAGTTATGACTTCAATATAACATAAATGGATGAAGAATGGGCATTAAGAGTTATCTTCGCTAGGAAAACTAAGTCAAATGATTACCAAAAAACTTGAAAATGACAAGTTGCAAAAATAAAAAGCTATCAAGTAACCGACAAGACAGTTCTAAAAAAGGTTAATAATGTGAAAATCTAATATTCTGAATTCAGATTGTTACAGAAGACAAACCTGGATAACTAGGTCCTAAAAATAATATAAAAATAATATATATCTTATGGGTATAGTTTATGCAAAAAAGATGAAAGAGTCTCTAACCAGAGGACATTGAACATTGGTTATACAGCCAAAAATCGGAAAAAAATATACGATATATTTTAAGTTGATGTAAATATTTTAATTAATGTCATTTTATTTTACAATTGTTTCCTTTTTTTTTTAGCCAAGTACCAGCTCCAATCACATTGAAGAGAAGAGCTTCTACCATTTTTTAAAATGTGATTATACTATTAACTTTTCACTAATTCAAACAAGCCTCTCCCTCTGTTTTACGATAGAAGAACCGTAATTTCCTCAGGCATTACCACAGGTAGAGCTCTCTTCGTGTTTCATATTCAGGGTCTAGAAGTTTTGATACTGCAGTCAGCATATCCCATTTCTCAGTGAAAGAATACAATTTTTAAAAATTCATTACAATTCTAAGTTAGGAAATCTGTCCTAGAAGCTGAGAGCGTAAGTAAGAAAACGTAGAAAGTGCCCTTAGCCTACTCCAAGGTTGGGGAACATTTGACTTTTTTCCCCAGAGAATAAAAGCTGGGTTAAGTTTCCATTCTCCAAAAATCTCAGGAGGAAAACCTTCTAATGCAAGATGATCATTACTGGGAAGTCACTTACCCTAAAACTTGAGTCCTTTAACCTTTTCTTCACTTTAAATGTCTTCCTTGGTCTTCCCGTTCTGAACTCACCCCATCCCCAAAAGACAACCAACAGCAGGTGCTGGCTGCTTCCACAAAGAGCAGCCCAATTTGCATGAGAAAGGGCAGCTGTGCACCAGGAGCCTCACAAGCAAGGACTCCACGACGCCCTTCACAGGTGTCTTTAAATCTGCAATATAGAAAGCTGGAACACTTGGCTCCCTTCCCACAACAGGTGTTTTCACATTTGTTCTAAAGACCCTATTAGGATCCTACTTACTAAAAAGTAGATTCTAGAAAAATGCTTGCTTGGTAACATTCTGTAGAAAGACTGTTCTATAAAGAATTTGGTTTAAAATGACTTAATGTTATTAGGAATGGCATTTCAGACTGCTAGTACGCCCAAAGAAGCTTGAAATGACAAACAAGACTATGTTTTTTTGTAACTGCTAAAGATTACAAAGCAGCAGGCAAAGCACAATGCCATCCTCATAGAGCTTTTTCAGTAATTTACTGTACCCCAGCTAGCATGCAGTTATAAAAGTCACAGTGGTTAAGCATGACAATACAGTCTTACAAACTTGCAATATTCTCTTGCTGTGAAGGAACAAATGCTATAAAAAGCTTCAAGATACTTATTTTTCCTTGCAAACACCAACTATTGTGTAGCAGAGCATGAGATTTTGCATATAAAGTGTAGCTACCTGAGCCCTGTCTGGCACCCTGATGATAAAGCATACAATCTTATTTGCCCACAGTGTAGCAGATGAAGGTAGGGCTATTAAGACAAGTGATATCTGTTATAATCATCTCTAGCTGACGCGGAGACATTCACCTTCCTTGCCTGAAATCATGTCATTGAGCTGACAGAGGAAACTCTCATTGCATATCACTTAATATGAGATCCGTATCAGCCTAAGACAGCATGGAAACTTACCAAGTCAAGGACAGCTTGTCACTTGCTCAGTGATTCTCAGCCTGTCACCCCTCCTAAATAACATGACAGATATTTATTTTATCAGAGCCTCAACTGTTTGGGAGAAACTTCATGACAGTAGCAAGACGAGGCACTCCCTGGAGACGTACTCATTTTGCAAACTTCCCAAGTTACATGCTTTCTTTCTTTCTAGAATCAGTGAACTGACAAACTTCGGAGAATGACTTTGGAAATCTGGAATAACTATGGTTCATTTCACTCCCTTGAAATTGGTCCACCTTTTGTAGAAATGGGGAAGATGATACTTTTGAGCTATTAATTAAGGATTATTTTTCTCCAAATTTTCGCATTTTCCCCATTCGACCAGCAGCGTACACTGCTTCAGGAAAAAGAGGACTAAAGAGAATATGAGTCAGACACCTGCCTTTTGACTTTTTAAAGGAAAGATTAAGAATAAAGAGAAAGGATCTGGAGGAACATATGAACAATGAGTGGGTGAGCCTTCTTCCGGCTGCCAGGTGAGAAAAAGATCTTTCTTTAGACCAGGAGAAGGGGAGAGGGTCAGAAGGCAAGTAAAAAAATTAGAAACTGCTGAGCCCTTGAAAATAGTTGCTGTGCTATAGGTCAGGTCCAGAAAGGCAGCTAAAAAGAGAACTCCAAGTTGGATAGGAAGGCCTGAGAGCAAGAGACCTGTGCTCTCCCTCCAAAGTAGGGCTTAGAGGATTGCAGAACCCCAACATTTTCTTGTGTCCCGCAAGGGTAGGGAGCTGCAAAAAGATCTTCAAAGGACATGTAAACAGATGAGCTTAAGAGAGCTCTAGAATCTCTGATATCCCAGTAAGGCGTGGGGAGCAGCAGAATGACATCCCATGCAGTCAACAGCTATCTCAGTGAGGGCCAGTCAGCTGGCAGAACTGGAAGACTTTGCAGTTAGAGACAATGGTCCCTTCCTTTGTGATTTAACCATTAACATCCATTACAGATAACTAGTAAATACCTACTACATGACTACAGTGTGGTGAGCACTCAGGAGTCATGGCCCTACTTTTGTGTCTACTAGGAAAGACAGATAACAGGCAAATGTGCATGAATGTGTGTATATATCACACATGATTGTGCTTTTTAAAATTCAAATTGAGATGAATGCTATAAAGTTGAAGTAAGGATATCTGAGGCCTTTCTGATTTCAAAACTGTGACCCTGATGTGATCAGCAGCTACTGTACACGCTTAGCCTAAGACACAGGAAATTTTAACTTCAATTTAGAGAAAAGAGTAATTTTTTGGCTTTGGATTTTGCTTTTTTTTTTTTTTTATCATTTGCCTGTTTTACAAAGAGAGATTATCAAATATAATCAGGAGTTTTAAGATTTTTCATCCATGTAGGAAGGCAGTAATTATTTTTATCTGCCATTCTTAAATGGAAAGTTCTCTTTTTTCTAATTTACAAGGAAAGAGTTTCATTATGGAAAAATTTGAAAACACAACATAAGGAAAATATTACCCACAATCCAACACAGAGACAGTCACTATTAACATTTCTGTGTATTTCCTTACAATGTTTTTGCTGCATGTATTTCTTAATAGTAAAGGCCAAACAGCTTACACAATTTGCTTACTGCTGTTTTCATGAAACATTATTGTAGCAGACACTTGTCATTTGTGGCTGCCACTTTAGACAGCTTCCTTACATTGTAGCAGATCCCTGGGCTATGAATCTTGCCTCCCCTGGAGAGATGAAAACAGATATAATAGCCCTATGACTCCCAGCCTCCCTTGAGCATGGGTGCTAAAGTGTGACCTAGCTTCTGTCAGTCAGCTGCATCCACCCGACACTTTGATGTGGGTGTGAGCTGCATCAAGAAACAAGGTGCCACGGGGTCTCCATTTTGCAGATATATGTGTCATCAGAAACAGCATGGCCGTGGCTCAAGGGCAGCAGGTCACTTCACTGGTGATGTTCTGCCTTCTAGCCTGCTGCCCTAGCCCGCCACCACTACTGTAAACTATCTGTGTTCTGGAACAAATCCTTCTCTGCTTAAACTGGCAGAGAGGGGCTGCTCTTATCTGCACCTGGGAGTCCTGACCAGTGCAATTAGGCATCACAGAAGTACTTCCAGGTGTTACCGCAAATCACTGTCAACACTTTGGGGCAATGAAAACCAAGCCTCCAAAGGTCTGGCTCATTTGGGTTCATTTTTATTTCCACCTAAGACTTTTCTAATGAATGTAAGTCTGCAGTAATGCTTTCTCCATTTACGGGTACATAAAATTGATGGTGGAAAACATCTTGTTTTAAAGTTATTTCATCTTTTTTAATATGGCATATAAATTTCCAAATTAAAGGGGCATGAAAAATATAATGGCAGAGAGTAATATTTATTCAAAAATTTGGCACATTGATAAAAATAATGGAAAAGCCAGGAACTAAAGGGACCTAAAGGAGTAGCTGGTGGGGGCAAAAAAAGAGTAGAGGTTGGTAGTAAGTATACTACAGTATACTACAGATGGAGTTTTATTTTATTTCTGTTGTTTGTCCTTCCCTTGGTAAAACAAAAACATTTTTATGTCTGTGTCACATTAAAGGACAAAATTATTTTATGAGTTATCACCATATGCCATAATATGCACTGCTTTTTGTATTTTAACAATTAAACCCAAGGACCTAGCTCATTCAGGTGTTAGAACTCTTTAATTCATCTTGTCCATTCTACAGACACCGATCACAAACATGTAGCAGAGTCTTTGGACAGAGCACGGGTTCATAGGGCATTCATGGTGCAGTTCCAGGGAAGGCAAATTGTAGGTGCCCATGGCAGACATCAGCAACTGAGGAACAAACTCTGCCAAAGACTCTGAGATAGGAAATCTCACCCTTCTCTTATTTTACCATCTATTAACTATCTTCTGTGTGCCAAATACCATGCCATGTGCTGGAGATACAAAGATGAAAAAGAGAACTCAGTCTCATGGGGAGGCCAACAAGTATATAAATAGTTGAGCAACTTCATGACAAATGCTAAAATAGAGCTGGGGGTGGGTAGTAGGGATTCCTAACCTTTCTCTGAGGATGGAAGAAAAGGCAAAATCTATGGACTAGAGCTTCAGGATGTTCACTTTTGCAAATGCAAACTACTTTATACTTACCGCATTGCCTTTTCCCTGGGTGGATCTCAAGAAGCAAAATAAATTAATTTATCATTCTTTACTATTTGCCCTGTATAAATCAATATCCAGTAGAAGAGTGTCTGTATTTGCATTACTTGAATAGGCTATGAAAGCTAATCAGCATATGACTCTTTAAAAAAAACTGCATAATACATTACATTATATATTACAATATTTTATATATGGTATATATTTCCTTAGAGTAAACACATACACACACATACATGAAATCACTATACATTTTGGAATGTGGAATTAAAATGTTATAGGGAGGAGGAGTATTTTTTTTTTCTTTTTTTCTAACCCCAATTATAGCATATGGATGACAAGGCAATGCTGAGTATTTTTTAAGAGATACGTAAAACTGCCAGGTTCATAAACCTCTCCTTCCTTCCTTGTTTTCTTTCTTCCTTCCTCTCTACCCACTTATCTAGTCCCCATTTTTTCCAAAAAATATTTAAGCTTTACATAGCAAGATCTTTAAAATAAGGGTGAGGAACCCTCCCATTAAGCCATGCTTTGCTCTAGAGGACTCTCTTCGTTTGGATCTCCTAGAAGGCAAACCCTGAGACAAGGATTTGAATGCAAGTAGTAATTTGGGAAGTGATATGAAAGTGGGGAAGTGAGACAGGAAGGGAAGGAAGCCAGGCAAGGGTATATTATCAAGACAGTTACCACTGAGGGCAACTGGAGTTTAATTCTGTCAAGAAACTCTAGGAGCTAGTGTAGAACACCAACTTAGAGTTCTCCAGCCCAAAGGGTGGGGAGTGACAGGACTGGGATAATAATCCACTGATTCCCATTATTCACTGGCTAAAATTGCTCCCTGGGAGTATTAATTCCTCCACTCTTCCGCCCTGCCAGAGCACATGAAATCCTAATGGCTAGAAAGGGCCCTCAGGCAGAATTGCATGTGCTGGCAGTTGGAGGCTTAGTCCATGCCTAAGAAAATGTTGAGAGCCCAGGGAATACAGGCAGGACCCCAATACTGTCTTCCACAGGATAAAAACAAAGGAAATTCCTTCCATTTTAAATTCTAGCCTGGTTTCCCTATACTCCTGAAGATGGCTAGTATATAAAGATTCCTAGACAAAGTAAAATAAAGTGCCTTGAATATTGAATAATGAAACTGCAAAGCAATTACAACCTATAAATTCCATTTCCTATGCTTTTCAAGACATTTTGTTTATAAACATTTTAGCAGCATATAAGAGTATTACACACAGATAATAAGCAAATAATAATACAGCTAATAAAGAATAAAAACAAGAGTAAAATTATTTCATATATTTTTGTTTGGCAAACATGCTATTTCTAGCTCCTGTCTAGATTATACTTCCGTTTGTGGTGGCAACTTTCATGCAGTGTTTCAATGCTGGTACTAAAACAAATAATTGCAAGTTGCCTTTTAGTTTTAAGGAGCAGAAGAGGATAAACAAAAATTTTAGGAGTAGGAGGTTTGAAGACAAATATTGCATGAATAGAAAATATCTAATAACCATCATGTGAATTCTATGACTTTTCCCATCTGTATAAATAAGGAAAGAAATGACTTGAGCACATTTCTCAAGGCTGGAAATAGTGCTGGTGCTCCCTGGAGTCCTCTGCAGAGAATCTCTTGTGTCAATGCAAGAATAGCGCTGTCGTCAAAATGGACGACGTCCAGCATTTCCCTAGAGGTCTTCTTGGAAGTCACACCGAGAAAAAAATAAAATGTCTGACCGCTCTGTTATGCAAAGCCCTTCCCCCAGCACATGACCAAAGAGCTGACAGTCAAGGCAAAAACATGCATGAGTGCGTGTTAATTAACTGGGGAGCAACAAAAGTCTGCATTTGTTCAGGCAGTGTTGGAAAAGCTTGTGCATTTGTGCACTCATAACACAACAGCCTTTTCCCCCCATTTCTAAATCACAGCCTCCATAAAAGCTGCTGGGGCTGTTTCATAAAAGAGTGGAGAAAAAATTGCCCTTCCCTTTTCTTTTACCTACAACATGAGTGGATTCCCTTCAAGGAGACAGCTTTTTGAAACTTCTTTTTGTTTACTTCTCTAAAAGTTTTCTTTACAACCAAGGATGCCTTGAGTCAATTCTAACTTCCATTTAAAATCGTATATAGCTCCCTCATCCCTATTTTTCTCCCCCACACCCTGAGACAAATGGTCAAGCAATTCTATTTTTCTTATTTATACAGATGGGCAAAGTCATTGAATATTGTGGCTTCATTATTTTAAGAAACACTGATGACTGCCTGCCCCACACAGTCATCCCCCAACACCGCTACCATCATATGCTCTGGAAAGGTGGATCCTCTCCCCAGTTCCTGGGGTAAATCATAATTGATCTGGAAAAGATGTTCCTCACTGATAAATAGAGAAGCATGAGTGGAAACTCTTCTTTAATCTGGCTTTGCATGTGATCATCTGCATGTGACTCCATGAACGGTGGCAGCCAGCTGGAGCCATGAGGTAAGCCACCCTAAAATGATAGGCAGAAACACAGAGAGGTAAGAGAGAAGGCACCAACTTCCCTCCTGACGTTGCTGAGCTGCTGAATTAGCCAACCCTGGAACTGCTCTCTCCAGACTTCTTGTTAGGGAAATAAGAGTTTCTTATTGTTTAAGCCATTTTGATAGCATCAACCATTTCCTGATACTAACACTTTGCTACAAGAAGGAAGAAGAGATATTTAAAGAAGAGATTGGAAACAGAGGTAGAGAATGTAGTACAGTAAATATTCTACTCATTTGTAAATGCTTAAGGTTATAAAAACCCAATCGATAAAGTTATTTAGGTTTAGCTATGCTGTATAAACAGAATAGAAGGAAGGTAACCCCTTTGAGAACAGAGCTATGTCTTATTTACTTAGAAAGCAGTCAATGAGTCTCCTACTTTAAACGAAAAATTATAACTTGGCTCTTTTCTATTTGAGCATTGACATGAATCTTTAAAAAATCATGACAAAATGAACTACAATGAATATACAGAAATGAACCTACAGTGAGAAGAAAACTGGGGGATAAATGACTAAAAATTCTTTGTTATCAGTACATTTCAAAACTAAAACAATGTGATATTGGTTTAATTTGAAAACACAATTTAAAATTATTATATATAAACATTTTTAAGTTATTTTAAAATATCAGGATTTAAAATGATTAAAATTCCACCAGTGTTATCCTTCTTCCCTTAGGTGATGATATAGAAGTAATAATAACAAACAGAAGATAATCTAGAATGAGAGGCAAGAAAGAAAAGAGTAAAGCAAGGGGAATGATAATTCACCAATCAAAAAATATAACGATTTTAAAATAAACACTGAGTTGAAAAAGACAAAGAAAAGAAGAATTCTTAAAATATTTGGTTTTCAGTCTCTCCTGCCAAAAAAGAAAACAAAATATACTTTATAAACAGTAATAAGTATACTTTTCTCTATAGTTCTCTAGTGATTGGAGAGAAAAAAAGTACTAAAAATGCAAGTTTATAAAAATTTGCTTCCTAACATACTTGTCGGTATAGTTCTGATCTGAAAGCTGAATTACCCGTGGGAACTGATAATAACATTAGCATAGACAAAAAAAAAAAAAAAGGCAGATATTCCAACCTGAAAAAAAAGGTTTTGCTCTGATGTTTCACAAATCTCAAGAGAAATTGGAACACCCATTGTAATGGCCTGGCCCAAAAGAAGCACAAAGCTACCCAATTTTCTTAATGTTTTCCCCATATTCAGCTTCTTTTCCAGTTTTGAAATGGATTTTATGTATTTGTAGAATTTTAAAGCTGGACAAGACCCTCAGAAAGAAGATAATCAAAGCACCTCAACCAAGTGAAGTCCTGGAACATTAAGCAATTTATCAAAGGCTATAAAGCAAGTTACAATGGAGCCACCATTTACCTTTTGGAGGAAACAGATCAACAATTCTGAAGAATAGACTTTTGTCTCCAGATTTAACAGTTTTCCCTTTCTGCTGTTAGTATAGAGATCTTCAGTGTCTAATGAGTAAGACAGTCTAAAATTTTTCATTTTTCAAAGAACGAAAACTCCCGGCACCTGCTTTCTTTCTTTCCTTACCATTAAAGAAAAAAGAAAAAACAAAAACAAAAAACTTGTTGTGATTGGAATAATGGTTTTGCTTTCAATGAGGCACTAATGACCTTATGTCTGTTCTTCATTATCATTTGAGAGTTACAGAAATATCACGGAAGCCAGAAATATTGCCAATTATAGAGCCACAGATTTGGAGGTTTGGGAAAAGACATCATACAGAAGAGGGAGACAGTGTTTCTCAGGACTTACTCTCCTAACAAAGTGGTGAAGTCTACATTTTGGGGTTGTTTTAAGGACCACAACCCTTCAGGTATAATTTTGTATATTTGCAGGCCAGTCTTTTTAAAAGTTCAACTGAGCAAAATTCATTTGATTTAAAATTGTTAAACAATGGAAAAGCAGTAATATACCTTAAAAACAAAAAAAAATTGATAACAATACTCTCTAAGCAACCATTATGCTTTGAAAAGTTCTGACATTAGAGCAAAGATCCTAGAGCAGGCAAGGAAATTAAGGTGTAAAACAGTGTTAACAAGGATATAAAAAAATAATTTACCACAGATAATCCAGTTAGCTTCGGTTACAAGTATTATATGCTCTAAATTTGAAATTAATGTTAGTATTCAAAATGCAACATTCTAATGAATAATTCATTCCAGGTTTATATTTTGAACATTACAGAAAAACACAAGAATTTCTGATTTCAGTGAGATAATCAGATGACCATAAAATCAAGATACAGTAATAAATTGAGTTTTAAGAAGCAACATAGCTGTTTAGCTCCATTCCCTTGACTAGGTAAAAATGACAAAAGATAATACTGCTTAAAGTAAAATTAAATTATGACCTAGGCAAGAAGTTGTTTAAACTGATAAAATAAAAATAAAAAATAAGAATAAAAAATCTAGGGTTTTAATGAAATAGTGCCTTAACATTATTTATAGCATAAGTTTATATATGTTATAGCAAATAGTTCCTTAACAGTAAGACAGCCAAAATAGCAAAAGTTTGTAATTCTAAATATCAATCTCTATTTCATCATCATGGCAAATGTAATATGTAGGCTTGAGCTACAACTTTCTAACTATAGGATAAAGCAGGTTGTTATTGTATTTAATGTTGAGATGGCACGGGAGGAAAATGAAACCGTGTATAAGCATACTTCCCTTAGAGGGTTTAAGCAACTGATTCTGTGTCTTATATTTTTGCTGAGTTGTGCTTATACCAAAATAAAAGTCTATTTTTGTGTACCTGAAAAGTCAGGGCTTAACCTACCAAGACAGCTCAAAGTAGAATCTACTACTAGGAAGAATCTAGTTTCCCTGAATGACAGCTTATGGATTTAGTTATTGATTTGTAACACACACAAAGTCACCACGGACTGTGTAAGAGGAGGGGAGGCAGGGAGAGAGACATGGCTCACCTGCCTTTGATTACACAGGCTTCCTTTTTCAGAGACAGGAGGGTGTCGGGAGCCTGGCTAAATAAAGAGCCTTGGACACAGCACTTGCTACAGTCACAGAGATGCCGTGTGGTTTGTCCTGCCTGCCCAAGTTGTCTACAGGAGCTCTGCCGGGGAGACTTCCTCCTCAGGTCGTAAGTAAGGGACACTGAAAAAAGAGGCTTGGGCGTGGTTTTCCAAGAGTTTTGTTCCTGGAGATTCTGGAATTTGAGGATAGATAAAAATGTTTTCATGTTAATATGATGGAAGGAAAACATTATTTGAATCCAAAAGTGTGATGCTTGAATAAGTCTCAAAAATGGGACACAGGGTCTTAAAGCAGTACTTCTTGAATTTTACTGTGCATACAAATCACCACAGGATCTGGTCAGATGCTGCTTCTGGTTGAGCAGCTCTATCGTGGGGCCTGAGAGCCTACATTTCTCAGGTCCCAGGTGGTGGCTGCAGCTGCTTGTCCAGGGATCATATTTTGAGTAGCAAGGTTTAGAGCAGGTAGAGGTCCAGAAGACTGCCAGGGCTAAAAGTGTTGAAGAGCCCCAGAGTTCTCTAGAGGCTTGGGGCAGAGGGTGGATTTGAAGAGCAGGCCAAGAGACAGGGCATGTGTCCCCCTCCGCCCCCTAATCTACTCACCCCTCCTTCCCAGCAAACTTGAAATCTCATTTGAAAACAAAGAACTGGGAACAGCTGCTAGCCCAGCCCAATCATCTTACAGATGAGGACACTGTAATCAGAGAGGCTGCAAAAATGGACTCCACGCCCTCCTGAGGATATCCCACAGCCAACACTGATATGACCCAAAAACCATCAGTTTTAAAATACTATGAAGAAAACCTTTACATTTTGACCCCAATTTTTTAAGCTATAGTTTGCACTGGCTTCCTCTTGTTCTGTTCCCAGTAATGATAAAGTACAGCTGCCCAATGACCCTTTGAACATTTCTTATTACATAATTTATTACCTTAATGTATTTATATTCAGCCTCATTTCACAGACAATTTGACATAGCTTATAGAAAACAACAAAAATTTAAGACCAGCATGAATAGAACACAAATAGGGAAAAGAAGAATACAAATATGCTGACCAGAAATTATTGCTATGGTTGAGCTTCAAATTTAATTCCAAACTTCTTGAAAGGCATTTTTATTATTACTATTAATACTATTGCTGTTATTGGTGGCAATGTAATAGATACAATTCTTGCCTTTTACGAGGGTTATTTCAATCTTTGGATCCTGAGTGTCACAAGCCAGTTTTAACTTTGGTCACATTAACAGTGAAGATGTTTCTCAAGGAGGACATCAGTGGTTCTGTTAAATAGAATTCATTCAGAAACAGAATTCCAACTTACATATGAAATAATGCACTTTGATGTCTAACTTAAGAAAAGCTTCTCAACTATTACCTTAATTCCAGTTTCTAAATTCAGTGCATGTGTACAGGGAACCTGCTCTGTGGAAGATACTTTACTTGTCACAGGCACAGCCTCTGCCTTCTGGGAGTTTGCAATCCAGTGGGAAAGCACAGACAAATAATTAAAAGCTATAAGAAACTGTCAGGCACCTTAAAAGGATGAAATCAATACCCTAAAGAGGTAATCAAAGACCAAGATATGAGATAATCATCAGAAAACCTCTACCCACTAAAATAGTGATAATAGTGATGATTATGGCAATAGTAAGTGCCATATATGAGACAGTTATTTGGCACTGTACTAGGAAATTATTAAAATCCTCTTGAAATAAAGAAGACACAGAGAGGTTAAAATACAGCATCTGTTAAGTGACAAACCACACCCAATAATAATGAAACTGAGATCTTGGCTCACTGCAACCTCTGCCTTCTGGGTTCAAGCAAATCTCGTGCCTCAGCCTCCCAAATAGCTGAGATTACAAGCATGTGCAACCATGCCTGGCTAATTTTTGTTTTGTTTTGTTTTTTTCAGTAGACATGGGGTTTCACCATGTTGGCCAGGCTGGTCTTGAACTTCTAACCTCAAGTGATTCACCCGCCTCAGCCTCCCAAAGTTCTGAGATTACAGGCATGAGCGACTGTGCCTGGCCCCCACTTCCAGATCCTGGGCATCTCACCAGTATGGGATGCTGCCTCCTGAGTTTATGAAGTCAAAGTCCAGTGAGCTTCACACCAAAACACAACTCAAAAATACGTCTGTGCACAAGGTTGATAGTCTGAATAATCTGGAAAAAAGGCATTTCCAGAGAGGCACCCTTCTGCCCTCCCTATCCCCAAGGCACATGTTCCAATTTTTATGAAAAGCATTTTTCAAAAATTGTACAGCAATAATCCTGACACAAATCTCTGGCAAAATTAAAGAACTGATGATTAAACAGATGGCTTCTGAGTGTTTAAAATATAAAGCAGCAGACAGCAGGAGCTCACATGGGCCTATAGAGAATATGCCAAATTAACCTAATTTCTTTCTCTGAAGGGTTGATTGGTAGATCATAGAGAAGCAATTAGTTATGGTATATCATGATTTCAGCCCATCTGATAAAACCATGTTAACAGATGTCAAAGAGAAGAGTCTTGTGATATCCTTTTCATATGGGAGAAGTACAGTCTTCATGTGGATTCATGGCTGGTTGAACAAGCAGACCAAATATGCTGTTGTCTTGAGTCTCAGGCCATTTTTCAGGTGGTACCTCCTGTAATACTACCATTGAGATCCCTAACAATATCTTCACCTACATTTTATTAATGACTTTGATGAAGATCTAAAAAAACACATTTACCTAGTTTGTAGAAAACACAAAGCCAGACAGCATAATCAATAGACATAAGGGAAAGTCAGCTTTTCAAAACGACTGGAAGAAGCTGAAATGTGAGATGGAAATCACCAAGACTAAATTTTGCAAACTAAAACCTGAAGTTTATAGTTAGGGTCAGGAAAATCAAATCCTCAACTCTAAGATGAGTGACACCTGGCTTTAGAACAATGGCTCATTTATAAAAACTCTGTGGAAAGTGTGTGGGAAGGGGAACGACTCCTCCCCCACCACGCCAGTTTAATATGAAACAGTATGTGACTGCTAAAAGAGCTGAGATTCCAAGCTGATTTTGAAATGTATGAAAGATTTTAGTACCATTACACTTGGTTCCATCATCCCCTTATGTTCAGGCCTCATTTCAAGGGAAATATTGTCACCAAAGTTAGTTCAAGGAATGATGATTAAGATATTGAGGGGTCTTAAAATCAAGTTATCCAAGGAATAGTCAGAGAAACAAGGAGATGAACAAAGCTAATGTATTTCAGAATGAAAGTTGTGAAAATGTGCTAGGAATGTTTTCCTTGTCTTTCCCTTAAGACAACCATATAGAGTTGTCCTTATTTCCCATTTTACAGATAAGAAAACTGAGACTCGTAGTTAGGTAATTGTCCAAATTAAGTGGAAAGATTGAGCTATAAATGCAGGAGGTCTGACTTTAATACCAAAGCTCTTTCCATTCATTATTAATCTTTACCCAGCATTTAAATTTCAGTAACAAGAGAAATCAGACTAGCAAGGGGCATGATAACTATGTTGTAAAGTTCCTTCCTTGTACATGTCAGGGTTTTGATGCCTTTGTGCCTTCACTTATGCTATTTCTGCTATCTGGGACACTCTGTCTCTACCCTTTCTCTGCCAGATTTATATTCATTCTGTAAGTTTGGCTCCAATGTTTGCTGTATAAAAATGGAATAAGTGCATCTCCATATAGCATGCCCTGCAAGGGGTTAACAACACCTACTTACATTCTTGTTTGCCTGACTGGTCTGTAAGCTCTTTGAAGGCAAGAGCTATGTCTAATTTAGTTTTTATTTTTTGTTCCTAACAGTTTTATTGAAATATAATTCATGTACCATGAAATTAACTCTTTTCAAGTATACAATTCAGCGTTTTTTAGTATACCCCTAGAGGTTTGCAACCGTCACCACTGTCTGATTTTAGAACATTTTTATTATCCTTATTATGGATTGAATGGTGTTCCCCTAAAATTCATATGTTGAAGTCTCAATCCCCAGTGAGATTCTGAGGCCAGAACATAACTGTATTTGGAGATAAGGGCTTTAAAGAGTTGATTAAGTTAAAAGGAGGCCACCAGAGTGGGTCCTAATCCTATGTGACTGTTGTCCTTATAAGGAGAGAGAGAGAGCAGGGGCACGTTTGCACCAACCCAGAAAGGCCATGTGAAAACAGAGTAAGGAGGTGGCCATCTACAAGCCAAGGAGGGCAGCTTCAGAAAAAAACAACCCTGCCGGCACCTTAATCTTGGACTTTCAGCATCCAGAACTGTGAGAAAATAAATTTTTGTTGCTCAAACTACCTAATCTGGGCATTTCATTATGGCAGCCATAGAAAACTAGCACAGTCCCCAAAGAAATCCCTTATCCGTTAGCAGTCACTCCCATCCCCACTCTCCATAGCCCCTGGCAACCACTTTTCTCTCTGTGGGTTTGCCTGCTTGATATTTCATACCAATTGAATCACAGAATATGTAGTCTTTTGTGACTGCCTTCTTTCACTTAGCATATTGTTTTCAAGGTTTATCCATATTGTACTGCGTATCAATATTTCATGGCTTCTCATGGCTAAATAACATTCTGTTGTATGGATATACCACATTTTGTTTATCCATGTATCAGCTGATGGACATTTGGGTTGTTTCCACCTTTTGGTTATGATGAATAATGCTGCTGTAAACATTTGTGTACAAGGTTTTGTGTGGATACATGTTTTTATGTCTTTTGGGTATGTACCTAGGAGTGGAATTGCTAGGTCATATGGGTAATTTTATATTTGTAGTAAAACTTTTGGCTAGTGAGTTACTCTATGATTTCCTCAAGCTCAAGGATAATCATTTTTTCCAAACACTACTTTTATAACATCACTCTCTGGCTAAAGATCTTACAGCTCTTGAATTCCCCACCAGACAAAACTTATTAAGTCTCAAGTTCAAGATATTCTATCAACTGGACCCTATCTACCTAGACTGTATTCATCATTTTTCCTAAACCTGACCCATCCACCTCCTCTATTCATGATCCTACCTCTGTATCCTTTTTCTTGCTTCTGTTCTCCACTCTATCCCCTTCCTATCACATTCAGAGAAAAGGATAGATGCCCTTCAAGAGTTGTCTTGTATTCAAGACTCAGAATTCAGTGCATAGAGAAGATGGTCCTGGAATTAACAATAATCTGCTGAATTATATTAATTAACCATAGAGTAAAGAGCTTGGGTTAGATGACATAAAAGCTCCATTCAGTCTAGGTGCGGTGGCTCATGACTGTAATCCCAGGACTTTGCAAGGCTGAGACATAAGAATTGCTTAAGTCCAGGAGCTCGAGATCAGCCTGGGCAACATAGTGAAACCCCTACTCTTTACGAAATTTTAAAAAATTAGCTGGGCATGGTGGCATGTGGCTGTAGTTCCAGCTGAGGCAGGAAGACTGCTTGGCCCTAGGAGTTGGAGGCTGCAGGGAACAGTGATTGTACCACTGTACTTTAGCCTGAGCATCAGAGCAAGACCCTGTCTCTTAAAAAAAACAACAATAATAATTTTGTAAAACTTCATTTATACCTAAGATTCTCTGATTCTGTTGAGAGATTATCTTCATCCGCTAGGCCCACCCTGCCCTGAGAGTCCTTTACTTCCATTTCTCTTGTCTGCCTTTATATAGTTGGTTCCGGTGAATGCCTGAGTCCCCTACTACAGCATTAGTGGGGATAGGTTGAAGCCTGGAACTGGCCAGAATAGGGATGATGTGGTGGTTCCTTTCCTCCTTGACAGTCAGAGCTGTGGAGTCACATGTCTACTAGCACCACCACTTGTTTAATCAGGCTGTGGTGCTAAATCTCTAAAACATGATGTTGAGTGAAAGAAGCCAGACAAAAACAGCGCATACCATATGGTTCTATGTATTTAAAATGCTAGAAAAGACTTATCTATAGTGACAGAAGCATATCATTATTTGCCTGGGTCTGGGGTGGAGGAGGATTAGAAGGACCACAAGGGAACTTTTTGAGGGCATAGAAATGTTTTATATTTTATTTCTGGTGGTGGTTACCACAGTGTGTAAATTTGTCTAAACTATTAGAAATGTGCACTTCAGATGGGTACCTTTTATTGTCTATAAATTATTCTTCAACAAAGTTGGTTTCTTAAAAAGTCAGGTGATGGTAATGAGAAGGCAGCAGAAGAGAGAAAGGCTGCAAAGGCATTTTAGCCTTTAATTTGGAAGATTCTCTGGTGCAGATTACAAGGTTGAATACCTTTCTTGGTGATTAGAGTTCCAGGGATAATAGGAGCTGCCAAGTACGTCTATTCCCAAGTGTACGCCACAATATGAAAATCATTCCACAACACTGTAGTTCACTGCCACAGGTGTTCGGACACTCTAAATCGTGTTCCTTGGTATGGGGATGTTGTTGCCTAACAATTTCTGTGTTCCTCAGCTCTTCCCCTAAAATGTAAGCTCCTAGAAGAAGGTTATGGGTTTTTTGTTTGTTTGTTTGTTCTTGTTTATTTACTCTTTTACTTGCTCTTTGGTGCCTGGTGTTACCAGTGCCCACGGAATTCATTCATTATCAACTCAGTTATCTTCTGATTGAACATTATGTACTCTAGAGTCTGATGCCCTGGACTTGGAATCGGCCATTGATGACATCAAGAATCAGGGGCCTCAAGAAGGCCACTGTGGTGGTAGCAGAGGCAGCAAGATGGAGTTTCTGGGCAGCAGTGCCATGGGGCCCAACACCAGTGATGGTGGGAAGGTTGTCTTCGGTCTGGACCTCCAGAAAGCCCCGGTGAATCCGTGACCTACCCAATAAATTTATAATAAATTCTTTTTGGGATGCAGTCAATATGTTAAGTCTTATTTTGTTGCTTGGAACCAAGAGACCTGATAGATAGCAGAAAGGAGAGTACATATGTATTAGCAGTCTTTAAAGTAAGTTAGTTTGTTGTAGAACTGGTGAAATCTTGTTTTTCCCTTTCTCAGAGAAAAGCAAGAGTAAACAAACAGAGGTAGGAAAAACATACACATTGTCCTTCAGAAGAAACTTGGTCATTTTAGATATAGCCAACAACAAGAAACGTTATTTGATCATAAGGCAGAATAAAAATGAGATGGGGTCAACCAGATATAGATACAGCATAACATCCCCACAAAGACTACATCCTGCCCTCCCTGCCCTACACCTACCCAATGCAAGACTTCCTTCTGTGGCAGATGGGCCAGCCAAACTCAACTTGATACCACTTCATGAGACAATGTCCTCCTGCCTGTGATTCTTGTCTGCTAGTCCCACTTCTGCAGTCTAGAACAGCAGAGATCACGTTTACCTCTGAATACGTTGCAGCTCTAGAGATGTTTAAAAAATCTTTAGTTAAGGCAATGGTACTCAAACTTCAGAGTGAAACAGGATTCCCCCAGGATCTTGTTTAAATGTAAATCCCTAGGCCTAAGCATGGAAAGTTTGATCTAATAGGTTTTAGCTGGGTTCTAGGAGCTGTAGGTGATTCTGCTACAAGTGATTTATGACTTTCATTTTTGAGCCCCTACAGTATGCCTCGTTCTGGATGGGGGCCTGGGGGTATAAAAACAAACAGAAATAGACAGTTCTCCAAGGAAGATATACACATGACCAATAAGCACATTAAAAAATATTCAACATCTTTAGCTATCAGGGATATGCAAAACAAAACCACAGTAAGACTACTTAACACATACTATGTACTAGGAAAGCTAGACTCAAAAAGACAAATGATAAGGGTCAGTGAGGACGCAGAGAAATTAAAACCCTCATACACTGCTGGTGGAATGCAAAATGGTACAGCCACTTTGGAAAACAATCTGGGTAAAGAGAAGACAGTCGCATGTGACACTGTTTACCAGTCTTCAGAATTAGGAGTGATATCTACCCAAGAAAAGGATACTTTCCATTTGATTTGTTAAATTTTGGACACTGCCTAGATATCCAAGTGGAAATTCCTTTTAGATCTCTGAAAATATGAGACTAAAAAAATGGGTGAAAGATCGAAGCTACAGATATAAGTTTAGGATCACTTGCTCTCAGGTAACAGGAAAACTTAGGAAAGTAAGTAGAGCAAACGTGAAACACCTACACTTAATCCATCACCCTTCACCTCAGAGAATGTTTTGCCAGATAAACTTAGATTGAATTATCAGAAGGCTAGATAAAAAAGCAATCAGAGCCAGTTAACGATGGCAAGACCAAGCATATGTTCTCTCACAAAAAATGGCCTCCAAAACCTTTATGTTTAAAACTCCATGTGAGGTTATACAGATCTGCTCAAATGAGATAACTTCACCTTTGCTAATTATTTTTAGACCCTTAGAGTCAAAATAGTTCAATTATTCTGATTGCTACTGAACTAAGCCATAGATCTGTCATTTAACACGGGAGACTTTGCCCTCCCTCCCCTTGACTATATCCATAGCATTCTGTGTTCAAGGCCACAGAATTGGCATGGTACCTGGGCAGTCACATAGGGCCCAGTGCTTAAAATAGAGTCTCACACTTGGCTTAATGCTGTGCTATCACTGGCTTAAAATTCTTAATAGTTTTTTAACAAGGGACTATGCATTTTTCACTTTGTACTGGTCCCCACAAATTACATAGCTGGTCCTGTCTGTGTTAGTCAAGCATAAAATCTATTTATAATTGAGTCTTGCTAAACTAACCAACCTCATTCTTTATCACTGGATCAACTTTGCTTTTACATATTCCATTAAGTGGGGCAGAGCTCAGATCTCTCAACCCTCTAACTGTCTGTCAATACAATAAGTGCTCTGAAAGGGATGCAAGATGGTGGTTACAGATGAGAAAGTCAAGGAGGCTACAGAAACATTTAAAAGAACTAAAACATCATCTATCAATGCAAATGGGAGTCAACTGTGTGCATACTTTGATACAAGTGCTATTAAATGCATATACTTCAGAGCATGTGGTTAAATCTTAATTTGGCTTCTTGAAAGGACTATATGGAATTAAATGCACATATCTGCACATTGAAAGGGCATCAGTGAATGGTGTGCCTCTGATGGGATTTTTATTACATGTTCAAAATCAGGTTTTATTTGTTATGAGTTACATTTCTAAAGTACAGGAAAATATGAATATTAAGTCATAATAGTTTTACAGTAATATCAAAAATGTGTGTAAAACATAAAAATTAATGTATTTCTCTTTATAAAAATTTTATTGAGATATAGTTTATATACCAAAAAACTCACACACTTAATGTATACAATTTGATGGGTTTGGGCATATATATTACCATATATAATTTATTTCTGTATTTGAAGCTCTATCTCCAAATAAAAGTACCTCAAAATAAAATTCATAGTAGTTTTAATGAGCTAAAACATATTTTCGGGGAATCAAGAAGACTAATACTTCTCCATAACATAATTTCAAATGTATTTTCATTGTTCATTAAGCGTTCTCCTGAACCAGAGATCAGTTATACCTTGTATTAAAATTTTTTTAATCTTGCTTTTGAAGTTTCCTTATAGAACTACTATAAAACCAAATGAAAAGATGCTTTTGAAGTACTTTTTTTCAAAAAAAAAATTTACACAATTGTTAATATAGAAAAAGGAAATTCTGAAATAGAAGTATTATTAGCTTTGTGAAATTTTACTTCCATCTGAGCCAGTCGCCTCTCCTCAGTTACCTCAGCTGTAACCAGGGATAATTCCTGTTACCCAGACAGACTTGTTTTTGAGGATCAGAGAGCTAACAGGTATGACTATCTTAGCAGCTAAAATTAGGACTGATTTCCCTGTCCTGTCTATGTGGTAGTATGAATCTGTTAAGTGAACTGTGATGTCTTGTGGCATAAAGAGATGAAGGTAAGTCAATGGGCTGTATTTATATAAGATACATGACATTCAATATCTAGATATTACACCCAGAGCTTTCTTTTAGTCACCCTCAGCCTAAAGGGGTGACTCTTCAATGTCCAAGAAGCTCTGATCTGGGGCTGGTCTTGCTCTCTCTAAAATTGGAAGCCCTGGACAGGAGGGCTTGCCCCTGTGGCTGCAACACTGTAGACATAGAGGGCATCTGCTTTGACACCCTTTGTTATCTTCTCTCAAGGCACAAGTGGCAGGCCCTTGATGACACAACTGTACATCAGGATGAACAGAGCAAGTTTCTCTCTGTTCTTCACTAGAACCGTAGATAACAAGCTGGCAGTGATTACAGGGATATGACTCACAGGGAGTTTCAAACATTGTGTGTTTCTCTCACTATAACATCCAGCCTATTTTCTGGAAGAGGGCACTCAGATCTTGGGTAACACACTTAAGAACAAACAGTAGTCACTGAACATCAGAACCATCAGCTCCCCAGGAGAAACCATTAATGAGGGTGTCTGGATGCTTTTAGGCCCCAAGTGGATGATTTCTCTAAGGACCTTCATAACTAACCGTGATAAGGGAAAAACACATTGAGTGTGCTGGCCCCTGCTAGACGAACAGAATCTCTTCAGGCACTGCATGAAGCTGGAATCTAGAAAACACAGTCTCTCTGAAGACACCTAACTCCTAACATAGGCAAGAAGACTATATATGTCTGCAAGGGGAGGGAAGGGGGCAACCATCTAGATCTCTCTAGGCCAATCCCATAGCACCCATTCATCCCAGTGTGAAATCTCTTCAGCAGAGCAGAAACACACAATGAGGCAGAGACAGACAGAACCAGCCCAGGGACCTAAAATTAAAAGTCTTCACTGATATCAAGGCAGTAAAATAAAGCCCTTCAGAAGAAAACCCAAGTGCCATTTCTACCCAGACACACCCATAGGCCTTACTCCCCTCTAAAATGGCTCCAACTCTCCAGAAAGATGGAACTGATTAACACACAGTATACTTAGTCTCTCTGCACTATTGCCCTGACATAAAAACATAAACATATGAAAAAATACTATATCCTTCTGCTACTGGAAAAACAAGAGCTTGAGTGTTAAATTTTGCTCCAAAATCCCTTCCAGTGATCTTTCATTTTGGGTTTTTCTGTCAGAGTAAGTATTTACTGCCGTTTAATACCAAACATAGTATGAATGACCAAGTAGCATTTACCAGATACACAGTCTGCACTCCTTATCCTTTTTCCTTGTTTTATTTTTATTTCATGATTATTATTATTTTTAAAGACAGGGTCTCACTCTGTTGCTCAGGCAGGAGTGCAGTGGTGCAATCATAGTTCACTGTAACCTCAAACTCCTGGGCTCAAGTGATCTTTCACCTCAGCCTCCCTAATAGCTGGGACTACAGGCATATGCCATCACATCCTGAATTTTTTTTTTTTTCTTTTTGGTAGAGATGGGGTCCTGCTATGTTGCCCAGGCTGGTCTCAAACTCCTGGCCTCAAGCAATCCTCCTACATTAGCCTCCCAAAGCGCTAAGAATACAAGAGTGAGCCACCATGCCTGGTCCCTGATTTATTTTTATCTATAGCCATTAATCACATTTTAGTATATTATATACTTATATTTATTGTCTATGTCCTTCCAAAGCCTCACTAGGCTCTCTCCTCCCTGAGAACAGAGACTTTGCTATTTTCATTGCCTGAAGCAGTGGCTGACGTCAGCAATCTATCCATTGGCCAAAGACTGAATGAAGACATTCATATTGTAGATTACTTATAATAAACACTACTTCCTAATTTTTACAGACTAAATAGTTTTATTGCATTAAGCACTTGGCTGATATAAACTGCATCTCTATTTTTTACTGCAGGACCTGAAGAGATAGGTCTTCAAATCAAAGTGACCCCCTTCCTGCCTAAGGAACACAGCAAGATATCAAGCTCTCCTGCCCCGGGGGTGCCATGGTCTAGACAGTTTATTAAGACATCAGCCTTGCTTGCCTGAGGCTAGTCCTTCTGCTACATCTGGACAGAAAGGTGACGCAAGTTTGCCATTGGATCAGAAAAAAGGAAGAAGCAGGGTGAAAAAACTACCCAACTGTACCTTTGAAGGGCAATTTCAAACCTTGGCTTCACACACTAATCACCCATCCACCTAAATAATAAAATCCCTCCCTTGGCCATCTTCAGCAATTCCACATCTATCAGGTGCATTTATTTATTTATTTAGAGACAGGCTGTCACCTAGGCTGGAGTGAAATGGCACAATCTAGGCTCACTGCAACCTCTGCATCCCAGGCTCATATGATCCTCCCACCTCAGCCTTCCAAGCAGTTGGGACTACAGGCATGTGCCACCATGCCTGACTGATTTTTGTATTTTTTGTAGAGACAGGGTTTCACCATAATGGCCAGGCTAGTCTTAAACTACTGGGCTCAAGCAATCCACCCACCTTAGCCTTCCAAAGTGCTGGGATTACAGGCATGAGCCATGGTTCCCTGCCATTATCGGGTAAGTTGAAATACCCTTCCTTCCACTGGAAGAACCTCCACTTCCTGTAGTTCCTCTAGATTTATCATCTGCATCAGGACTTATCTCTCTTTTGTTTGGGTCTGCAGATTAATGAAGGGCTTCAAATGTTGACTTTTTTTTTTTTTTTGAGACAAGGTCTCTGTCACCCAGGCAAGAATGGCATGATCTCAGCTCACTGCAACCTCTGCCTCCCAAGCATAATCCTCCCACTTCAGCCCCTAGAGTAGCTGGGACTATAGGCCTGTGCCACCAAACCCAGCTAATTTTTTTGTATATTTTGTAGAGACGGGGTTTCGCCATGTTGCCCAGGCTGGTCTTAAATCCTTGGATTCATATGATCCACCAGCCTTGGACCCTCAAAGTGCTATGATTACAGGCTTGAGCCACTCTGCCCGGCCAAATGTTGACTCTTCTTAATAAGAGCTCTAAACCTGGTTATGCCCTGTATCCCTAAGACACATTGACAGCTTGGAAAGATGTTCACCACAACTTTAAATGTCTATCCCATTCCAACCCAAGTCTAATACACTAGGAATTAAAATTTACAATAATCTAGTCAGTTATATAATCACATTGTATTGCATTTTGGTATATTAATTTTTTGTCGAATATAAATATGTAAAGCATATCCCATTTTTGTTGTCCTGTGTTACACAGTCTTATAATTTAACAGACCTCAAAAGAATGGAAGTGGCTCACATCCCTCTCAACTTCTAAGAGACGCTGATCTCTCTCATCCCATTGGCCCTTCTAATAGAGGTATTGGGATTCACATCCTATTTTCAGCCCAAAGGTCAGTTCCTGGAGTACAAAGGCTGTGACTGCTTCAGATGCTTGATGAATGACTCAGACTGCTCTTTGCCATTCTCATGGACACTGGAGAGTTAAGTCTGGTTAAATCTATGGATTTTTCTTAAAAAAAAAAGAAAGAATACACATATATCTTTGTGTACACATAAGCTAGGAAACATCAGTCTAACACACGGATGGCAAGAAAAACCAGATCTAGCTCATGCCAATTACAATGGTCTGTGAAGATAAAAAGATTTCTTCAAATTTACTTCTCAGCCAATTTGTGCTTTTCCTAGGGAGAAATTAAAACTATGTTAAATACCTATGTTTAGCCTTTTATTAATTTAGAGAGTGAAATTAAAATATTGGTAGACTGAAATTAAATGAAGACATTTTGGACTATGAATTAACGCTGCCATTGGAAATATTGACGTCTTAAAAGTTGGTCTGCATGTTACATTACCACCATCTACTGTTCATAATGGTCAGTTTTAAAATAGTGACTTTTATTCTTATTTCCCTTAGTAAATCTTCTGTAAATTTAAATATCACACATGCTTGTGACCACTAATTTCAGTACAGGGCCCATGGTATCCAACATGGGTAGTATTTCCCAGTTTGGGCTCCTTAGTACACTAATGCTAATAAGAGTGGCCCAGGGCTGGGGGTGGGGGGAAGAGGAGTTCAGTAGTTAACCATGTTGGGAAAGGCTGCTTGCTACAGCCAGGCTTAAAAAGTCACAATTTGCCCTAATAAATTTAAGGATCTGAAGAGTTCTTCAGTAAAGAAACTGGTTCAATGTTGCGGAACCCAGAGTTTTCTAAACTTACATACTCATGGAATTCTTTTTTAGGTAAACCACCAATTGACATTTTTCAAGATATCAGAGTTTGGTGCTGTAGGGCTTAAGGTCAGAGGGTACTGAGCCTATTCCAAAAACTCATAGGTCCACGTGTTTCATTCTATCAAATGCCAACAAGAAAATTAGGCAATTTTACAACATAATTTCTGCTCATAAATAATTTGCCACCAGATTTACACTTTTCTTATACTACCTTCAGGAAATGTAGGATGACAAAGTAACATTGTTGTTACCATCATTTCACAGCAGTTATTTCTGAGAGTGAAAAATCATCCCACCACTAGGCCTTAATAACAAGTTTACAGCAGTACTTCTCAAATGTCGCCAGCAAAACACCCGATAGTAAAGAAGGATAAATTCAAACACCTGGAATGAGACTGCCAAAACAAGCACATTTCTGAAATCTTGTTTTATCTTAAAAATTCATGCAAGAAATAATGGCAAGTTTGTGAAATGACAAGTGTTCAGGGTTATCCACTGCAGTGGTGTTTTTAATAAGAAAACATTTAATATAAGCCAAATGCACACGAACAGGAAAACGGTTAAATTAATTATACTACAACTATACCATGGAACATACTATTGAGCTGCTTACAAAAAAAGAATGGGGAAATTTTCTACACACTAACATAGAGATATCTCCAAGATATTGTGGCATATGAAAAAAGCAAAAACCAGAAGTGTGCAATATGCTAGCTTTCATCAGAAAGGGGAAAAATAAGAAACTGCATTCTTAAGTTGCTAATGTGTGCATAAAGCAATTCTGAAAGGATCCAGGAGAAACTCTTAACAGTGGTTACCTTTGGGGGAAGAGGATGAGAACTCAGAAAAAGAGAGGTAAGGATGAGAAGATAATCGAAACTATATGTTTGTATGTTTTTTGAGCTATGTGAATGTGTGGCCTATTAAAAATTAAAAAAAAAAATTGAAATGGAGAATCTAAAAATAGTATACTTCACTGACTTGTTTACAGGTGCTGTATAAAAAGCATGCTTCTCTCTCAAAAAGAAAACTTAATAATAAAGAATTTTATTGCCAAAAAAATTATATGACATATTCAAATTTGTCTTAAGAGTTTAAGAAGCAGGGCACAGCTACTCTGGAGACTGAAGAGGGAGGATCACTTGAGATCAGAAGCTTGAGACCAGACGGGACAACATAATGAGAACTTGTCTCAAAAAAATTAAATATATTTTTAAAGGTTTTAAAAATTACCCATATATTTTCACAGTAGTGCAACTAAATCCATATTTAAACTCTGGTAAGTTATCTGAGATATATAGGGTCTTGTGTGAAAGGTATGGATTTAGGCTGTTTAAAACTTGCTTAAACATTGAGCCGTCATTCCATTTGGTAAACCAACATCAATACAACAAATATCTGTATTCTTTACCAAAAAATACTTATTCGACAGTTTGGGATTTTAATCTACAGGATGGGGTGTTTTAGACTTAGCAATATTAACCCCAGGGTCCCAGGACTCATGCTCAAAATTAGTACTAACTTATTTTGGAAGTAACTACAGAGAAAATGCCACAACACTGAAATAACAACCCAAAATGTGGAGTGCCACAGAGTTATGCCCACTCCTCAGTGCCAGAGTGTCCAGTGGAAAGCCAGCTGGTCGGGAGGCAAGAAACCTCAAAGCCAAACCTTCTGCTTTATAATCTAACACAACTGGAATTAAAACTCTCCAACTACTTTCAAAATAGTTTTCAAAGCTTGGTGATTATTTTTAAAATTAAGCAGTCTGGCTTAAGCCAAACAATCTTCTACTACATTTCCCAAATTTTAAAGAAGTAGGCTTCTTTCAGTTACACTATTTTGTTTTGGAGACAGGGTGTCACTCTGTCGCCCAGGCTGGGATGCAGTGGTGCCATCCTAGCTCGCTGCAGCTTTGACTACCTCAGGCTAAGGCAGTTCTCCCACCTCGGCCTCCCAAATAGCTGGGACCACAGACTACAGGTATGTGCCACCATGGCTGCTATTTTAAAAAATTATTCGTAAAGACGGAGTCTCCCTATGTTGTCTGGTCTAGTCTGGAATTCCTGGGTTCAAGCAATCCTTCTGCCTCAGCCTCCCAAAGTGTTGAGATTACAGGCATGAGCCACTGTGCCTGGCCTTATACTTTCATAGCCTTTTTACTAAAATGCTTTTATATATGTGGAAAATATAGGACATTTTTATATGGTCTAATAAATAAATAAAATATAACTCAGATATAACTCTGATGAAACAAGCAAATGCAATATGATTAGTGTCAATAAAATGTACTAAAGTTTCCTGCATTTTATTCCAGAAAAGATATTCTAAGTGTGAGTTTTATGCCCCTGTCTACCTCCTAAGAATGATTTAATAAACCAACAGGATCATAAATGTCGCCTACATTCTCTCAAACTGAAATTTTATTTCTAGGTGTAAATGAGGCCAGAATTAAAAAGACAAACAGCGTGAATAGATGAACCGTGCAGCAGGACCAGCAGGGAGTCATTTGTTACTGCTTTCTTTGATTCCGATTCCGCCTCAGAAGGCTGTTCTCTGTGGAATCCCTTCAGAGAAACAAACAGGCAGTGGGGACCACAAGCACTTAAAACTCTACTGCAAGCGCCTGATGGTCTGTTGGATATTCATAAGTGGCAAAATGATTCCACCTTTAGGTTTTATTTCAGTTGTAATAAAGAATTATGAATAATTGATCGCTGGGTCATAAATTATTCAGGTAGGCACACAGTTTCCAAGGAATCCTGGAGTGAGTCTGGTTAATGGCAAAGCAGGAGCCCGAGGGAGATGCTGAGGGCACGCCCCCACATCAACCTCAGACTGCAGAGGCATGGGTAGTTAGTGTGGGCTTTTCAACAGGGGCCATATTAATGCCTTTTGAATTACTTTTTAGGACTGAAACACCTGTTTTATTTTCTCAATCTAAACAAAATTTCCAAGCAACAATTCTTTTTTAAATTGTTTTTGTTATTTATAACATGTAGTTAAAAATATTCATAGATATATAGTTTAAAAAAACAAAATCCTCAGAAGATCTCTACTTTTAGATAATGTACTTTGAACAATGTCTGGCAAATCTGTAGGATCATGTATTATTGTTATAACAGAGGCAATATAGAAAAAAACCCACAAAACTGATATCTTGGTTCTGCAACAGTTTCTCTCACAAACTCTCAAAGTAGACACTGTTTAGTAGAAAACACGTTTTACAACACTGAGTAATATATGTGGGCTAAAGGGGGCTTAACATGCCACCAATGACACACAAATTTAGCCCTTTGTGTGACATAGTACAAATGCCAATTAAAGAAATAATTTTTTAAATTGTCACCTAAAAGGAAGAAGAGTCCCAAAATAAATGATGTATAGAGTGACAAGTGTACTAAATCTTAGGATAAAATTTTCATTCTTAAACTACATACCACTAACTACTGCTGTTTCACAGGACCGGCAACCACCAATCACCTTCTTGCTAACTGGTATAAAAACTGCACAGAAATTATGTATCTGACGCTGGGTCTCTGAATTCATCTCTAGATTCTGTGCAGAACATAATAATGGCCGACTCCACATCATGAGGTCCATTTGTTATTTTACATCGATTTATGCCCTTCATCTACATGGAATGTATACCTAGAGAAGATTTAAAATGTGTTTTAGAACCACATTTCAACTAATGAAACTTTTAGCTAACTACAGCCAAAAAGCAATCATTGTTATTGTATGTACTATTAATTAGAAAAGGCTGTGCTAGTTCAAGCCTTAGGTTCAGGAAGTCAAAGTGGACACCAAGTCCTCCGCAGGCTGAGCAAGCCAGCAGGCAGCTACCCTCCGTACAGTGCTCCAGTACACAGGCGCCACGTGTCAGTGCAAGAGCTCGGAAAAGAAGCGCTAAGGTCAGGGGCGCTCTACTCCCCAGGCCGAAGTCACCTGTAAATGACCGCTCCACTCAGAAGTTACCAGCCAGGACACTAGAAAAAGAAATGGCGGATAGGAGGCAGGACTAACTTGCAGCTTCCACTCAGACAGAGCAGCGTGTGCAGACTCCCATAGGGAACTTTTGCTCCAAGAACTAGCGCAGGAACATACCAGGAAAGTCGAGAGGATCCACAGATGCTTTGAAGGAAACAGATTGCCGCTGCATGCACCTGGAGACGGCCAAAAAACTGAGTGCCCAAAGTGTGAAAGAGGGATCGTCTGCCCCCAAACACACACCGCACTGAGGAACCTGAAGGTCCAGATCACAGAAGAAGGATCTGACCTCACCTGGAGCTGAGACAAATGTAGAGTCAAGTGAAATACAGGTGTAGAAGCAGCAGCAGGAAGAGCCCTGTGAGCTCTCTCGGTCCCCAGGGAAGCCGTTTCTGTCTTGGTCTCACAGCGGTCCTTGGGGAGGGCTGCCAGAGGAACGGGGCCAGTGGGGGCGGGGAAGACCACAGGGAGAAGGAAGCTTCCAGCTGAACTTTGTAACCATTTTGACCAAACGCAGCCGAATAGGGCGTGCAGACACAGCGCAGAAGCTGCGGCAGGCTGGGAAGCACAAACCCTGAAAGCCCTGCTTGCTTTCTCGCTGGGAGGCTGGTATCCTGAGGAAAGTTCCCAGCCCTGTTCATCTGCTGCCTGGACATAAACTCAGTGCAGTTGAGAGGGCAAGGTAGGAGTGAGAATGGCCTTTTGGGCTACGTAGGAGCTGGATGAGGCCTGTGACTGCTGGTTTTCTCCCACTTCCCCGGTGATCTGCATGATGCAGCGGAGGCAGCCATAATACCCCTGGAAACATAACTCCACTGGCCTGAGAACCACACCCACATACTCCACAGCAGCCACAGCAAGCCCCGCCCAAGGAGAGTCTGAGCTCAGACACACTTAACCTCGCCCGGACCTGATGGTCTTTCTGCACCTGCCCTGGTAGCTGAAGACAAAGGACATAATCTCTTGGGAGCTCTATGGCCCCACCTACTGCTCGATCCTCCCTATACTACCACAGCTGATGCTCTCTTGAAAGCGCCATCTCCTGGCTGGAGGCCAACCAACACAAAACTAGCTCAATAAAAGTGCAACCAAGGACTCTCCCAGAGTCCACTTCACTCCCCTGCCACTTCCAGCAAGAGCAGAAGCTGGCATCCACGACTGAGAGACCTGAAGATGGTCCACATCACAGGATGCTGTGCAGACACTCCCTGCTAGCAGCCCAGAGCCCAGTAGCTCTGCTGGGTGGTTAGATCCAGAAGAGAAATAACAACCACTGCAGGTCAGTTCTCAGGAAACCACATCCCTAGGGGAAAGGGAAGAGCACCACATCAAGGGAGCTCTCGCCTTGAGAGCATGAAGGAGCCCCAGATCTTCCCTCTGACATAGTCTACTCAAAGGAGAAGGAATCAGGTAAAACAATCCTGGTAATATGAAAAAAGAAGCTTAACACCCCCAAAAGATCACACTAACTCACCAGCAATGGATCCAAACCAAGAAGAAATCTCTGAATTGACAGAAAAAGAATTCAGAAGGTCAATTATTAAGCTAATCAAGGAAGCACCAGAGAAAGGTGAAGTCCAACTTAATGAAATCAAAAAATGATATAAGATATAAAAAGAGAAAACTTCAGTGAAATAGAATAAATAAAAAATGATTTCTGGAAATGAAGGATACACTTAAAGAAATGCAAAATGCACTGAAAAGTCTCAGCAACAGAATGGACAAGTAGAAGAAAAACTTCAGACCTTGAAAACAAGACTTTCAAATTAATCCAATCTGAAAAAGACAAAGAAAAAATAATTTTTTAAAAAAGCATCCAAGAAGTCTGAGATTATGCTAAATGACAAAACTTGAGAATAATTGGTATTTCCAAGAAAGAAGAGAAATCTAGAAGTTTGGAAAACACATCTGAGAGAATAATCAAGGAGAACTTCCCTGGCCTTGCTAAAGATTTAGACATCCAAATATAAGAAGCTCAAAGAATACCTAGGAAATTCATTGCAAAAAGATCATCACCTAGGCACATACTAATCAGGTTATGTCAAGACGAAGGAAACTATCTTAAGAGCTGTGAGGCAAAACCATCAAGTAACATATAAAGGAAAACGTATCATACCAGCAGCAGATTTCTCAGCAGACAGCCTACAAGCTAGAAGGGTCTGGGGCCCTATCTTTAGCCTCCTAAAACAAAATAATTATCAGCCAGGAATTTCAGCAAAACTAAGCTTCATTAAGTGAAAAAAAAATAAGTCTTTTTCAGACAAACAAATACTGACAGAATTCATCACTACCAAGCCAGCACTGTAAGAACTGCTAAAAGGAGTTCTATAGCTTGAAAATACATCTTCAAAATATACCAAAATAGAACTTCCTTAAAGCATAAATCTCATAGGACCTATAAAACAAAAACACAATGAAAAAATAAAAAGGTATTCAGGCAATAAATAGCATGATGAATAGAATAGTGTGTATCTCAATACTAATACTGAATGTAAACAACATAAATGCTCCACTTAAAAGACACAAAATGGCAGAATGAAAAAGAATTCATCCGCTGTTCTCAAGAGACTCATGTAACACATAAAGACTCATGTAAACTTAAGGTAAAAGGGTGGAAAAAGATATTCCATGAAAATGGACACCAAAGGCAAGGAGGAATGGCTATTCTCATATCAGACAAAACAAACTTTAAAACAACAGCAGTGAAAAAAGACAAAGAGGGACATTGTACAATGATTTTAAAAAACTTGCCCAAAAGGAAAATATCACAATCCTAAATATATATGCACCCAACACTGGAGGTTCCAGATTTACAAAACAATTACTACTAGACCTAGGAAATGAAATAGACAGCAACACAGTAATAGTGGAGGACTTCAACACTCCACTGACAGCAATAAACAGGTCAGCAAGATAAAAAGTTAATAAAGCCGCAGCACATACTACCCAGCAACTGTAGAATATACATTCTATGCATCAGTTCGTGTAGCATTCATTCTCCAAGACCGACCATATGATAAGCCATAAAACAAGTCTCAATAAATTTAAGAAAATTGAAATTATATTAAATACTCTCTCAGATCACAGTAGAATAAAATTGAAAATCCACTCCAAAAGGAACTCTCAAAACCATGGAAATACATTGACATTAAATAACCTGCTCCTGAATGATCACTGGGTCAACAATAAAATCAAGATGGAAATTTAAAAATTATTTGAATTGAATTGAATTAAAATAGTGACAAAACCTATAGAAACCTCTGGGATACAGAAAGGAGGGTGGTAAGAGGAAAACTGATAGACTTAAACGCCCACAACAAAAAAGTCTGAAAGAGCACAAATAGGTAATTGTCGATTTTAGATCTTTTCCACTTTCTCCTGTGGGCATTTAGAACTATAAACTTCCCTCTGAAGATTGACCTAGCTGTGTCCCAGAGATTCTAGTACTCTGTCTTTGTTCTCACTGATTTCAAGAAACTTGTTTGTTTCTGCCATAGTTTCGTTATTGACCCAGTAGTCATTCAGGAGCAGGTTGTTCAGTTTCCATGTAGTGGTGTGGTTTTGAGTGAGTTTCTTAATCCTGAGTTCTAATTTCATCACATTGTGGTCTGAGTGACTGTGATGATTTCCCTTCTTTTGCATTTGCTGAGGAGTGTTTTACTTCCAATTTTGTGGTTGATTTTTAGAAAAGTGCTATGTGGTGCTGAGAATATATATTCTGTTGATTTGGGGTGGAGAGTTCTATAGATGTCTATTAGGTCTGCTTGGTCCAGAGCTGAGCTCAAGTCCTGAACATCCTTGTTAATTTTCTGTCTCATTGATCTCATATTGACAGTGGGGCATCAAAGTCTCCTACTAGTATTGTGTGGGAGTCTAAGTCCCTTTGTAGGTCTCTAAGAACTTGCTTTATGAATCTGGGTGCTCCTTTATTGGGTGCATAAATACCTAGGTCAGTTAGCTCTTCTTGTTGTATTGATCCCTTTACCATCATGTAATGCCTCTCTTTGTCTTTTCTGATCTTCGTTAAAGTCTGTTTTATCAGAGACTAGGATTGCAACCCCCCCCTTTTTTTTTTTTTTTTTTTGCTTTTGCTTTCCATTTGCTTGGTAAATCTTTCTCCATCCCTTTACTTTGAACTTTTGTGTGTCTTTGCACATAAGATGGGTCTCCTGAATAGAGAACACCTATGGGTCTTAACTCTTTATCCAATTTGCCAGTCTGTGCCTTTTAATTGGGGCATTTAGCCTATTTACATTTGAGGTTAATATGGTTATATGTGAATTTCATTCTGTCATTATGAGGCTAGCTGGATATTTTGCCCATTAGTTGATGCAGTTTCTTCATAGTTTCTTGGTCTTTACATTTTAATTTGTTTTTGCAGTGGCCAGTACTGGTTTCTCCTTTCCATATTTGGTGCTGCCTTCAGGAGCTCTTATAAGGCAGGCCTGGTGGTGACAAAATCCCTCAGTATTTGTTTGTCTGTAAAGGATTTTATTTCTCCTTCACTTATGAAGCTTAGTTTGGCTGGATATTAAATTCTGTGTTGAAAATTCTTTTAAGAATGTTGAATATTGGCCCCCACTCTCTTCTGGCTTGTAGAGTTTTTGCAGAGAGATCTGGCTTCCCTTTGTGGGTAACCAGACCTTTCTCTCTGGCTGTCCTTCACATTTTTTCCTTCATTTCAACCTTGCTGAATCTGACAGTATGTGTCTTGGGGTAGCTCTTCTCAAAGAGTATCTTTGTGATGTTCTCTGTATTTTCTGAATTTGAATGTCAGCCTATCTTGCTAGGTTGGTGATGTTCTCCTGGATAACATCCTGATGTGTGTTTTGCAACTTGGTTCCATTCTCCCCATCACTTTCAGGTACACCACTCAAATGTAGGTTTAGTTTTTTCACACAGTCCCATATTTCTTGGAGGCTTTGTTCATTCCTTTTCATTCTTTTTTCTCTAATCTTGTCTTCACACTTTATTTCACTAAGTTGATCTTCAATTGCTAGTATCCTTTCTTCCGCATGATCAATTCAGCTATTGATACTTGTTTATGCCTCACGAAGTTCTCATGGTGTGTTTTTCAGCTCCATCAGGTCATTTATGTTCTTCTCTAAACTGGTTATTCTAGTTAGCAATTCCTCTAACCTTTTATCAAGGTTCTTAGCTTCCTTGCATTGGGTTAGAACATGCTCCTTTAGCTTAGAGGAGGTTGTTATTACTCACCTTCTGAAGCCTACTTCTGCCAATCTGTCAAATTCATTCTCTGTCCAGTTTTGTTCCCTTGCTGGTGATGTGTTGTGATCCTTTGGAGAAGAGGCATTCTGGTTTTTGGCATTTTGAGCCTTTTTGCACTGGTTTTTCCTCATCTTTGTGGATTTTTCTACCTTTGGTCTTTGCTGTTGGTGACCTGTGGATGAAGTTTTTGCATGATCATCCTTTTTGTTGATGTTGATGCTATTGCTCTGTGTTTGTTAGTTTTCCTTCTAATAGGCCCCTTTGCTGCAGGCTTGCTGGAGTTTGCTGGTGGTCCACTCCAAACCCTGTTTGCCTGGGTATCACCAGTGGAGGGTGCAGAACTGGCTCCTTCCCCTGGAAACTTCATCCCAGAGGGGCACCCACCTGAAGCCAGCCAGAGCTCTGCTGTATGAAGTGTCTATCAACCCCTGCTGGGAGGTGTCTCCTAGTCAGGAGGCAGGGGTCGGTGACCCACTTGAGGAGGCAGTCTTTCCCTTAACAGAGCTTGAGCACTGTGCTGGGAGATCTGATGCTCTCTTCAGAGCTGGCAGGCAGAAACATTTAAGTCTGCTGAAGCTGTGCCCACAGCCACCCCTTCTCTCAGGTGCTCTGTCCCAAGGAGATGGGAGTTTGATCTATAAGGCCCTGACTGGAATTGCTGCCTTTCTTTCAGAGATGCCCTGTCCAGAGAGGAGGAATCTAGAGAGGCAGTCTGGCTACAGCGGCTTTGACAAGCTACAGTGGGCACCACCCAGTTTGAACTTCCTGGCGGCTTTGTTTACACTGTGATGGAAAAACTCCCTACTCAAGCCTCAGTAATGGCAGACACCCCACCCCCCATCAAGCTCAAGCATCCAGGTCGACTTCAGACTGCTGTTAACGGGAGTGAAAATTTCAAGCCAGTGGATCTTAGCTTGCTAGGCTCTGTGGGGGTGGGATCCGCTGAGCAAGACCACTTGGCTCCCTGGCTTCAGCCCCCTTTCCAGGGGAGTGAAGAGTTCTGTCCCACTGGTATTCGAGGCACCACTGGGGTACCAAAAAAAAACCCTGCAGCTAGCTTGCTGTCTGCCCAAATGGCTGCCCAGTTTTGTGCATGAAACCCAGGGCTCTTGTGGTGTATGCACCCAAGGGAATCTCCTGGTCAGTGGGTTGCGAAGACTGTGGGAAAAGTGTAGTATCTGGGCCAGAATGCACCATTCCTCACAGCACAGTCCCTCATGGCTTCCCTTGGCTAGGAAAGGGAGTTCCCCAACCCCTTTTACTTCCTGGGTAAGACGATGCCCCAGCCAGCTTCTGCTCGCCCTCAGTGGGCTGCACCCACTGTCTAACCTGTCCCAATGAGATGAATCGGGTACCTCAGTTGGAAATGCAGAAATCATTTGCCTTCTAAGTTGGTCTCACTGGGAGCTGCAGACTGGAGCTATTCTTATTTGGCCATCTTGCCCAGGAATCCACCTTCTGAATTTTTATAAAGTAGAAGTCCCCACTGAGTACTTCCAAGTACTCAATACTGAGTTCCTGTCCAAGTATAGTTATGAAACACTGAGCCCTGGCCTCTTCATCCACCAGAAGAGGATATTTGTTACCAGATGAGCACAACTTTTGCTGCTGAAACTAGTGTTGAACTAAAAAACTGTCAAATTTAAAACTGCATACACAGATACACACCTTAAACACCCACAAACATACACACACAGAGTTTTTATAGTTATATGAGCTATCAAATAATGCTAAAATAGGTTTTATCTGGGGGAAATGATCTACTGTTGTCAGTTTTCAAAACCTTTTGAATATGTATTCACCCCCTGTATGATCAATAGTCAATTGCTTTAAAGATAATAAAGCTAACTTAAAATTCAAAATTAGATATGTGTCAGGTCCAATCCATATGGAATACTCAAATGTTTTATTTCTTAATGTTAGACTGTCTTGCAACTCACATCTGTCATTAATCCTTCTTGCAATTTTGATTACCAAAACAATTCTAAAAATAATAGAATCTACTCATTAGAGCTCAATAATCTTTGCACTGAAATGTCTTTGAAATAGCAATATAAATTAAAAGCAGCTGATCACCAAATCGCAAATCCAATATTGTAAAAAGTGGATTGGCTGATATTATCCCAAAATTCATACTGTATGTATTTGTATGAGGCCTATGAGATGAAATACATAAGGAGAGAAGGAAGAGAGAAAATGAAGGCCCGATGGGCGACAAATCTTCCTTGAATCTCTCCTGAAGGAAAGCAGCCATAGCTAAGTGATTAGGTTTTAAAGGGTTTCTGAAAATTCAAACTAATAGGGAAGTGGAAACATCAACCAAACTTTAATTAAAATGCTAAGTGGCTGCTGCATGTGGGAGAGAGTGAGAAAACTGACACCCAAACACATTCTAATCAGAAATTCAATACTCCAAATTTTCCACTCTTAGAAAGTTGGAAACCTAGTATGTAGGACAATATTATCTACTACATTTTGACCTTTCATCTTCACTTGCCCAACAAAGGTCACAAAAAACAAAGCCTATAATTTTTCTTTAAACTAAAAACAATAAAACTGGCTGGTCTAAATCCAAGATTAAAAAGCAACACTCAGCTGAAACTATCAAGTTTCATAATGATTACCATTAGTAACTGCAAATTCAGCCAGTTTAACAATCTTAAAGGTGTTCATATATCAATAGTACAGGGTTTTTGCTTTTTCTAAACACAATTACTAAGGTATAATTGACATACGACATACTGCACATATTTTAAGTGTATAATTTGCCAAATTTTGACATATGTATATACCCATGATATATAACACCATCTCCACAATCATGATAATGAGAATCTCCATCATCCCCACATGTTTCATAATGTTCAGGATTGGCTTTTTTAATAACTAAAACTTTGGGGTTTTTTTTCATATAACTACCCAAATAAATACAGCACTACTGTACTAATAAGTATGTTCTATAGCATGTGAAAGGTTCATAATTATTCGTTCATGAGCAGCAGGTACTAGGGCCTTTGAGAGGATCTGAGAAATAAAAAGTGGCTGTGTTCTTGTTAAACTATGGAATGGAAATTTAATTTCACAGTATTTAAAGCAATGAAGGTCATACAATATTAACTGCTTACTTTTCATACTACATAATCTGAGTTATTATTTATACAATGCACAATTAATGGAGTACACTAATTACTTTTAGAATTCTGGTGTAACAATGTTTATTTTCCATGAGATGTACAAATTACCCTTTCCAAAAACCTAACTTAGGAATAACTGACCAAGAAACTATTAGTAAAATGAGGGTTGTTTTTCTCTCATGTTGACTTGTAAGTCATGCACATCAAGCAAAGTGCACTATTTGAATATGGATGTCATGGCAGCTAAATTTTTTCCCCAGGAAAATCAGTTGAAGAATCATAAATTTGATCCAGAAACTAATTTTAACTTGAGAATTCTCCACATTCTCATTTCTTTTAAATTTAAGTCATATATGTATCTCATTTTAAGTTATTCAAAGATGGACGATATCATAACTAAAATTTTCAGTTCAAAATAGGTATAAAGTTGGGTGCTGGCAAAAATTTCCCATATCTACTCCTGAGAGACATTCGTGTGTCAAAAAGAAAGCAGTTAAGTTTAGAAGGAAAGGACTAAAGTAAAAAAGACGCCTCCCTCAATTGATCCGGTTAGAGTCCGCGATGGTAAAAAACTGCCTGCTGCTTGCCAGAAAGAGAGCTGGGCTGCTGGATGCCCCAAAAGTTGTTGGAAAAAAAAATTCTCCCAAAAAAGCTGCTTGTATAGAAACAACAGCAAGAAGGGCTAGTTACAGATTATACTTGAGGGTGCCATGCTTGTTTTGGGGTCAGGAAGTTAGCTGACTGAATATTCTAATATTCATCAACCATTAAAAATTCTAGATTTGGTTATTGAGGTTCCTCTGGACTCTATTAAAAATCAGCTCAGTTTTTATTATAATACATCTTGCTGAAAAAAGCCCCTTTTAGTTGAAGAAAAAAAAAATCCTCAAGGTAGACTACACCCATAAAGTTTTGCTCTTGCATTTTTTGCACTCATCCTAAAACATTTTATTTATTGAATAAATGAGATAAAATAACACTTAATAGGCTTAACACACAAACCTTGCACTTAAAAAATTTTAGGTCGTCAACAATGACAATGTAAAGGGACCCGCATATCCAATTACATTTATTATTATTATTTACTAGAATAGCTTAGATATTCCCCCATCTCATACAAATAAAAAATGCTATTCCATATTTCATAGCATATTATTCAGTGTTAGCCAGACCTTTAGCTTCCCTACTCACGAATCTACCAGAACAACGCATTGTAAGAACAGAGTGGAATGATAAATTTAAACAAGTCTGAAGACCTAACAAGTATCCTATTGTAATTTGAATATACACTTTCACTGGACACTAATATATCTGTAGTATTTTAAATAAATCACTTTTGCTTTCTTTCAAATGGTAGTAATGTAAGAAAAAAGAATTCCTTTTAAGAATTTTTGGGTATTGTTGTATTCTTCCTAAATGTTTCTTGGCAATTCAGTCGTAAAAGGAGAATTTTTTGGCCCCCTGCCCAAGCCAAAAAGAAATTGAGGGTTTCCCTGCAGCCTATTCATCCTAAAATATTTTATTAGTCATCCCTGATCTGTAAATATTAAAAACCAGATAAAATTCTTGGATTCTTTTATGCTAACACATGCAGCAAAGCAGCTGCAGGAAAATCATTTACCTCAGAATGTTGCCTTCATTACCATGATTGAAACAAATAAAAGTAACTATGTGCCCTCGCATTTTCTTCTCTCCTTCTCCCTTCCATCTCTCAAACTTTAAATGTAAGATGGCCAGAAGCTCAGAGGCTTGATCTTACTGTGTGCAGAGAACTGGCAAAGCCCAAAGTGAAGTCCAAGTTCAAATGTACTTTTTCTGTGTTTAACTAGAGGAACCAAAGCACAAGACTCCTAGAGTCTAAACTGTTTTAAAAGAGATTTTAATATGCTTTCATGTTATATACCTTCTCTTAAAAGGTAAGCAGAAAGATTTTTTTTAAACTGTGACAAACTGAAAGAAACTGTGTTTTGAGGTCTGGAAGAGCAAAATAGAAATCATTAGTTTCCTCCAAATTGCTTTCATAACTCTGCACTGCAAAACCACTGAATCCTATTAAATTAACTTGGCCCTCTCAATAAACCCACTCTCCCTTCACAAATAACCACTGGAGAGAACTCCTAGACATAATATAGAAATAGTAGCTTTAATAAGAATACATAGATTGAGCTCAAAGTTGAACTGATTAAATCTATTGATGTTTTGTTTAAAGTGATTCAAAACTGAAAGTAAATTATGTTAAAATAATTAAATAAATCAGACAGAAAAATTCATACACAGGTATGAGTAGGTGCAATATATAAACATTAGCTTTGCTGAAGCCTATCAGCTATTAAATGGCAGAAATTACAGTCACAATCTGAGTTACTGAAAGTGTATTTTTAATATTACAAAAACTCGCATATTTTAGTAAGAATTAGTGGAGAGAGATCCAAGATGGCCGATCACTAGCAGCTCAGGATTGCAGCTCCCAGTAAAAGCGCAGAGAGCCAGTGGACGCCACACTTACCGATACATTTTTGCTGCCCACAGACCAGGACATTCCCAGCGGAGGAGCCCCACGGGTCGCCAGCGTGACCCTTTCGGCTGGCACGGCTCTTGGTGCGGAGTAAACGGGACTGAGTCTCCTTTTGGATGAAATTCGGGCTCTGATAAGTCAGAGCAGTCCATCCAGCTGACTGAAAAAGGGACTGAGAAGACAGACCGGAGACCCCCGGGCAGAAAAGCACCACAAATTTCAACGCTGCTGTCTTAGCTAGCATTGCGGGTCGCACAGTGAAAAGTACATAGATTCCGGAGCCAGGAATTAACAAGTTGGACGTCCACTCAGAGACCTAATTTGAAAGTGGGTAATTACAAAGACGACAGATGGATAAAACCATAAAGATACCAAGAAGCCACCATAAAAAAACTGAGAACACTCAAAATCAGAAAGCCTCTCCTACAGAGGACGCTAGTTCCTCATCAGTAACGGAACAAGGCTTGATGGAAAACAAGTGTGAAGAATCATCAGAATTAGGCTTCAGAAGGTGGATAATAAGAAACTTCTGTGAGCTAAAAGAATATGTTCTAAACCAATGCAAAGAAACTAATAACTTTGAAAAAAGGTTTGATGAAATGCTATCGAGAATGGACAATTTAGAGAAGAACATAAACGAATTAATGGAGCTGAAAAACACAATACGAGAAATCC